>JAODAL010052253.1:0-26112 GCA_025379985.1 Phyllomedusa bahiana
GGGGGTATGAGAATAGTTAGGACCAAGAAATGGAGCAATGTTTGTATCATAGGTGTGACGGGGATTGGGGAGAGCAAAAAATCAAGAGTAGACGTGGGCCGAAACAAGGGTTGGGTTTACTGGTAGGAAAGTGGAGAAAGGGTATGAGAAAAAAGTTTAGCTAGGCCCAAGAAATGGACATTTGGGTTAAACTGGTGTGACTGGGTTTGGAGAAGACGGGCACCAAGGTGAGCTGGGGGAAAAACAAAATGGTGGGTGACTGGTGGGAAGAGGTGGAGAAAGGCTGGTACTGAGAATAGCTAAGACCAAGAAACTTCTGGGTCCAGTAAACAGAACATAGATGGCACCAATTAACACATGAAACACGGCCATCGAGCCTGGCACAGAGAACTCAAGTGCGACTACCTAAAAAGGCACAAAAGAGCCAAAAAAAGGATAAGAAGGGGCAGATCCGGGAAAAAAATTTTGAGGGGGGGGAAAAAAATAAAAACGTGACTGGGACGGGGAAAGGGCAAGTTGCCCCCAGATGGGAAAGACCCCGAATAGGAGCGAGATGCCACCAAGGTCAAGACCAGACCAAGCCCAAGAAGCAAGTAACAATCATGTTCCATGAGGGTTGATGTAAATTAGTTGGCGTGCTGGGGCCCAGCTTTCAGGCCCACTTTCCGTTTGGGTGGAGGGGTTTAAAGCTTCGCTCCCATTCTTTTTTAGGCTGTGGGGGTTTACAGCTTAGGCTTTCCCTTTCCCGTTAGGCGTGGGGGTTTACGGTTCCGGGCTCCATTCTGTTGGTTTGGGCGGTCTACAGCTTTGGTCCACTTCCCCCGTTTAGGCTGTGGGTGGTTCTACAGCTTCAGGGTCCATTTTGTTCAGGCTGTGGGTGGTTCTCAGCTTCCCGCTCTCACTTCTACAGTGTAATGACATTTCATCTTGTATTCCTAGTGGCCTGTTGAAGGGGGATTGGTATGGGGGGGGGCTATACAGAAAAGCAAAAGGCTCGCGCTCAAAAGGGTTTTAAAACTTGCCGTTGAAAAAAAAACAAGCTCCCGTCGCTGATGGGAACAGAGGGAGTGAAGTCACCTCATGACCATTTCTAACAGAAAGAGGGGTCGGTGCCCTGGGAAAAACCTTCTAGGATATGAACTGCTCTACCTATGAAACGAAGCAAAATAAGAACATTTGGTAATGGTCTTTCTTTAACTTCATCAGTCTCATAGGAATGTATAGAGGGACAGACTTCCGGTCAGCATCTACTGCACGAGTTAGGGCCCAAATCAGGGAGGTCATGTGCCCAAAAGAGGTGTTTGCATCAGCCAGAAATCCTGTATTCAGCTGCAGGTGACACAAGTCATTGGCCGTACAGCACCTAAAAGCAATTTCTACTGGATTAAAATAAAACCTGGATTAGTCTCTTAATGATCATTTAGAGCAATGACTTTAGGTCTTTGGTGCAGCAGGATGTGCTCAGATTTTTTTCATTTATTTTAAAATTCTGCAGGGGCAATAAACCGGTCACTAATTACTGAATCCAACTAGCAGGGCCAGAAGGGTGCTAGTATAGCACCCTTATAGGCTATATATAGCAGCCTTATAGCTTTCTAGGTGGTTCCTTCTTGTATCTGTGTCCCCCCCCCCCACCACCCACCGGGCACAGGGACCTCAGTTTAGAGGATTCATCTTCTACGAAACAAAATCTTGAAAAGCGCGTTTCAGCGAGGAGGGGGGGGGGGGGCGCCCCCTCAAAAAGCCCGTGAAACTTTCCCCGTTTTGATGTACTTCCAAAATAAAATTTACAAGATTGTCATCTGTGAAAAAGTTCTGCAGCAAAATAATCCGCCGTGATGTGTTCGCCGCCGCCGCCGCGCTCGCTGTGTAAACGCGCACAAAAAAACATTTTATCCTGAACTATTTCTGAACAATCTTGTAAATTATTTTTTGCCTCTTGGTAATGAAAGTTCTGCTTGTCAGCTCATGGACTCGCTCCACTTTTAATGACTCCACACATGCAGAATCTCGCAGTACAGCAGAGCAGGCGTCTGACAAGACTCTATCGCTGCGGCCGTGTATGGCTGAGAGGCATACCATGCGACGAGTGACTGCAGCGGTCTACCACCACGCCTGGCATGAGATGCAAGACCACTGCAGATGGAGGAGACATGGGTCATGGGTAGTATGAAGGTGATATAGATGTATGGTATCCCTAGAGCCCCTCCTCAGGCCACCCCTGTCCATACACCCCAATAGGACGTATAGATGTAACTATGGCCATAGCCAATAGAGCAACGTCTGTGGGGCCCAGAGGTTGAGGGGCCTCATCCAGGTACCAGAACATTATTCCTTTTTGTAGGGTCGGTGGTGGCTTTCTACTCTGTGTAGGTGCTATCCTGTAAGTCACATGTCAAGGTCCACCATTTCAATAGGGAAGGACAAGATTTCAGTCGGTGCTTGGCCGAGATGGTGCCTCCAACGCAAGGAGTGAGCACCATATTGGATTCAGAGCTCTGGCGTACCCCTCCACATTGCCCAGGTCAGCAACTCACTGCTGGTGGCTCCAGCTCAGGGAGTGAGCGCCATCTTGGATTCAGAGCTCTGGCATACCCCTCCCCAGTGCCCAGGTCAGCAACTCACTGCTGGTGGCTCCAGCTCAGGGAGTGGGCGCCATCTTGGATTCAGAGCTGGCGTACCCTCCACATTTCCCCGGTCAGCAACTCACTGTGGCGGCTCCGCTCGGGGTGAGGCCATTTGGATTCAGGCTTGGGCGTACCCCCCCCCCAGTGCCCCAGGTCACGGACCCTTTGGCGGGGCTCCAGTAGGGAGTGGGCCTCTTGGATTCGAGCTCTGGCAAAACCTCCCCAAATGCCCGGGGTCAAATCACTGCTGGTGGCTCCAGCTCAGGGAGTGAGGCCATTTGGATTCGAGCTTGGCATCCCTCCCCCATGCCCAGGTCAGCAACTCCTGTGGGGCTCCAGCTCGGGGTGGGGCCATTTGGATTCAGAGCTTGGTTTCCCTCCCATTCCCCGGTCAGCAATCATGGGCGGTCCGCTCAGGGTGAGCCCCTTTTGGGATTCAGAGCTCTGGGTCCCCTCCCATCCCCAGGTCAGCAACTCACTGCTGGTGGCTCCAGCTCAGGGAGTGAGTGCCATCTTGGATTGGGAGTCTGAATACCTCCCAATGCCCAGGTAGCAAACTCAGCTGGGGCTCCATTTCAGGGGGTGGCGCCATCGGGATTAAAAGCTCTGGCTACCCCTAAAAAATCCCCAGGTTTTACCCAACTCCTGCGGTGGCTCCGCTCAGGGGTGGGCCCACTTGAATTCAGAGCTCGGCCCATCCCTTTCCCCCCAATGCCAGGTCAAAAACTCACGGGCGTGGCTCCAGTCAGGGGTGGGGCCATCTTGGTTCAGGCTTGGATACCCCTCCAAAATGCCCAGGTCGCATCACTGTGGTGGGCCCCAGCTCGGGGGAGTGAGCGCCATCTTGGATTCAGAGCTCTGGTGTACCCCTCCACACTCCCAGGTAGCAACAACCTTTGGGGGTGGCTCCAGTTCAGGAAGGGAGCGCCATCTTGGATTCAGAGCTTTGGTGTGCACCACCCCACTGTTTTATGCAGCATCTCACTGCCGGTGGCCAGCTTGAAGTCCCCCCAAACCCCCTGTTCCCCTTCAAAAGTCCTTTGAGAACAACCATAATACCAATCTGACCCTTAGTGAAAATGAGTTTGACAGCCCTGCTGTAAATCAATGCCCCATCTTTTAATGACTAGTGATAATAGCCAAACAAAAGCCCACCTGGAGACCATTGTTTTAGGATACCTGCCCCTTGCCAGTACTGAGCAGGGTAATATCTAGCTGAGATGTCTTTATTGAAGCTCTTAGGGATAGTGTTTCTCCTTGATATTCGGGGTTGTGGTCATGGTTATACAGTTGTTTTTCTGCAAAAAATCTTTTTTTATTCTTACAAGGGTCTGGCGGAAAAAAGCTGAAATAATTTAACCAAAAAATAACCTCCTGTGCTCAGCACGCTTTACAGACTCCTCTGAAGCTTCCCCTTTGTCTTTCCCCATCTGTAGAAACTCCTTTATCCCTCCACTCTAATGATTTTCCTTCCTGAGTACAAGGCACCTCTGCCTGCCACACAGCATCAGCCCCAGACTGACTCACTTCCTGGTAACAGCTCCTAATATAATCCTAATAAGAACAGCAACATCTAGTGACAACAATTGATATTACATTGAATTGCATATGGACAATTTCATGAGAGACAACAATAGAAACATGTACATAGCAGAACAGTCACAAAGATAACGTGGACCGCAACGTACGACTAATTATCAATCAAACAGGCTGAAAACTCAAAGGAACTTTCTACAGCAGGAGTGTCAAACTGCGGCACTCCCATCATGCATTTGTATAATCTATAACAGTGGGCATGATGGGATTTGTAGTTTCCCAACAGCTGGAGGGCCGCAGTTTGACACCTGTGTTCTTCAGGAATTGCCCTTTTAAAAAACCCCAGTCCCTCAGTGGACAAATTCCAAATACAAATTTTTCAGTAACTGTAAAAAAAATTTAAAAATTTATCTAGGTCATTTTGTTCTAACCACGTTTGCGTATTGGTGACAATTCCGTCCAATTATATGAAACTAACCTCTATAATTATCCCCAAACACTCGAACACGTTAAAATCTTTATAGACGCTGGAGAAACTCTATTAACCGAGGAGTTAAAAAATAATTACAATTTAACTAAATATGAGATTATTTTATGAAGTGAAAAAAAATGGCTAAAAAAAAAATTCAATTCTCCAGAAAGAGGAGGATTTGGAAGAGATCTTGATAGTAAAAAGTGGAGCAGTGAAATTCAAGGTCAAGTCTCCGAGTCTCAGATGAATCGTCGGGGTTTCTTATGTGTTCGGGAGTGAGCGGCTCGGGAGGGAAAAGTTACTAATTAGGAACAAGAGTGAAGGAAATGAAAAATTCATTTGTAAAATAATAATGTTCCTATAATATGCAAAGGTCAATGCAAGACAGAAAGTCCACCTGCCAAATATAACAGCCCTCGCCCCAATGATGGGAACATATGTGAGATTAAGGGAAACCCGAAGCATTGGCAGACACCCTGCCCCGTCCTGTAATTCCCATATTCACTCGAAAACTTGTTTAATGATGCACCCCCCTTTAAGGGGGGCCCCCCCCCTAGACTTTTAGGTATTTAATCGGATAGATGCAGTTTCCTACCTCGGGGCCTCCCTGTTTAGGAAGGGCACCTGAAATGTTTTGGTCAGGAAATGGGATATGGTCCAGGACGTTAAAGGGGCCCAAAAACTTTTTTCATTCTTTTATGGGAGTTCCCGTACAGGGGGAGGGTGTGTTCTCTATTTGTTCTATGGAGGTTCCCATACGGGAAACGCTGTGTTCTCCCTTCTGTTCTATGGGAGTTCCAGTAAGGGGTGTGCTGTTTTTTCCTTTCCTCTTGGGGGTTCCGTACAGGGAGCCTGTGTTTTTCCATTTGTTCGATGGAATTCCCATACAGGGAGCGTGGTTCTCATTTCCTCTATGGGGTTCCCAAATACAGGAAATTTGTCCCATAACTTGATGCTGTGGTTCTTTCCCCGTGTACAAGCCCAACTGCAAAATTTTCTTGTATTACTTAGGGGTGTCCTCACTTTTGTGGTCTCTTAGGGGTGTCCTCACTTTTTTCCCCTAGAATTGAGTGGGGTTTTCTTGTGTAAAGCTGTGCCTGATACTTTTGTTTTTTTTCATTAGGGGTGTCCTCACTTTTGTCTCCCTTTGGGGTTTTCTCATTTTGCCCCCTAGAATTGATGCTGTGAGTTCTTCCCTGGATCAAAAGCCGGGCACTGATACTTTACATTGTTCACTTAGGGGTGTCCTCACTTTTGTCCCCCAATAGCTTGATGCTGTGAGTCCCTTCCCCGTGAAAAAAACCGGACTGATACTTTACATTGTACACTTAGGGGTGGCCTCACTTTTGGTCTCTTGGGGTTTTTCCCCCATTTTGTCCCCTGACATTTATGTGTGAGTTTTCCCCGTGTACAAAACCCGGGGCCCCTTGACACTTTTCATTGAATCCTTAGGGGTGTCCCCCTTTTTGGGGCTTAGGGTGTCCCATTTTGTGGTCTTAGGGTGTCCTACTTTTGTGGCCCAGGGGGTCCTATTTTTTTGGTCCCTTAGGGGGTTTTCCCCATTTTTTTCCCCATAGACTTGATTGTGAGTTCTCCCCTGTGATACAAAACGGGGGCCTGCTACTTTCTTGTATCACTTTTGGGGTGCCCATTAGGGGGGGTCCTATTTTTTTTCCCCATAGAATTTATGCTGTGAGTTTTCCCCCGGGATACAAGCCCGGGGTGACAAAATTTTCTTGTTCACTTAGGGGGGTGTCCCCAATTTTGTCCCCCTAGACATTGATGCTGTGAGTTCTCCCCTGTGATACAAGCCGGGCACTGACTACTTTACATTGTATCACTTAGGGGTGTCCTCACTTAGGGGTGTCCTCATTTTTGTCCCCATAGACATTGATGCTGTGAGTTCTCCCCTGTGATACAAGCCGGGCACTGACTACTTTCATGTATCACTTAGGGGTGTCCCTCATTTTTTGTCCCCCATAGACATTGATGCTGTTGAGTTTTTCCCCTGTGATACAAGCCGGGCACTGATTTACTTTACATTGTATCACTTTAGGGTGTCTTCAATTAGGGGGCCCCTCACTTTTGTCCCCATAGACATTGATGCTGTGAGTTCTCCCCTGTGATAAAAGCCGGGCACTGACTACCTTACATTGTATCAAAGTGTCAGATCCTCAGTGTTGTCCCATGAAAAGGATACATTATTTACAGAAATGTCAGGGGTGTACTTAGTTTTGCGAGGTTCTGTATATACTCTTCTATAAATATATACACTATATAGATCAGGGAGATCTCTAGACATTTTCTGCACTGAATGCTCCTTGCAATGATGAGAGGGTCACATTCTGAACATCCTCTCCACTTCTGGCGGGCCGGCGGCTGCTCGGAGGTGCACGTGCTGGAGGAAGGGGGTGAGAGACAATTAGAAAACTGCTACAGTCGCTTTTTTGAGTAATGTAATTAGTACAAAAATTTTAATTCTATTTAAAATGTGTGATTGCCGTGGAGTGAGCGGGGGCGGAGGGCGCAGGGCACTCGGCGCTGCCAGCATTTTGCATTTTATTTAATGGCATCTTAAGGCCTTCATTATTCAGCAGCCGGCGCGCCCGTCCTCCTCCTGCGACTCCTCGTATTGGGCGCTGATGTATTTGGAGAATCTTACAAATCTCACTGCGGTATCTGCTCACAGACTATAAATAATTGCGCCAGTCACACGGATGATTAGAGAAGGGCGCGGCTTGTAATTGGTGAGGGAACGTGACGGCTCCATCCAGGACAGAGGCTGCATGGGCTGAACGGCCGGCGATGGATCCCGGTGAATTTATAAGGACTCATTGATATGTGTACTACAAATATTTAAAGGGCCAGCAGGAGAAAAACTCAGACTTAAAGGGGCACTCTCACCACATTGACTGGCTTTAAACATGTAGGCACAGGTAAATAAAGACCATTGCCATATACATTGCTGCTTTGTTTTTGCTTCCTTTCAGAGTAAGAGCAGTTCTTATCTCCTGCTTGTGTAAACAGGCTTCCCTAGGTTACGGACCAACTCTCTCTGTTCTAGCATTGGCCGTGATGGTGACATCACTCCCTGTTGTGTCTTATTAGCAGTACAGGACGTTGTTCATCTTTCTTACTGACAAACTTTAATTCTTAAGAGCTCCATATCTGTATGCCCTGCTGTTTAAAAACCACCAGCACTAATGACCCTCTAACAGGCTTAGCTAGGAATAGCAGAGTTGAAATTTCAGTCACTGCTGTAGAACCACCCACAGCCTGAACAGGAAGTGTGAGCTTAAAGGGGTTGTCTCACTCCATTGATTCATCTCACCTCAGACCTGTTTTCTTGATTCCACTTTGAATTCAGGGATGTGTTTACTGGCTTCCACTAGGCTCCAGTAGAAGCCAGGTCTGTAGCTATAGCAACCAGTGCTGGCAGCCTATCAGGAGAGATCACATAGGGTTGTTTGCTATAGCAACCAGTGCTGGCAGCCTATCAGGAGAGAAGGAACAGGTCTGTAGCTATAGCGACCTGAGCAGCTGATGCAGCCCATACAAGAGAGGATATCTAGGAATAGGTCGGACACTGTTAATGGACACATATTGCAAAGTGACTTGTTTTTGCAAGATCTTTAAAATGAAATGCAGCAGCGACCCCTGGAGTGAGACGACCCCTTTAAAGCTTTAGAACCGCCTAGAGGCTCAACAAGAAGTGGGAGCCTGAAGCAGTAGAACCGCCCACAGCTGGAACAAGAAGTTGGAACCTAAAGCTGTAGAACTGCCCATAGGCTAAATAGGAAGTGAGAGCCTGAAGCTTAAGAACCACCCACAGCCTAAATAGGAAGTAGGAGCCTGGAGCTATAGAACCACCTACAGACTTAACAGAAAGTGGGAGCCTGAAGTTGGAGAACCGGCCACAGAATGAACAGAAAGTGGGAGCATGTAGCTGTAGAACCACCCACAGTCTTAACAAGAAGTGGTAGCCTGAAGCTGTGGAACAGCCCACATCCTGAACAGGAAGTGGTAGCCTGAAGCTGTAGAACCCCCCAGTCTTAACAGGAAATGGTAGCCTGAAGCTGTAGAATCGCCCACAGCCTGAACAGGAAGTGGGAGCCTGATGCTGTAGAAGCACCCCTAGCCTGAACAAGATGGGGAGCCTGAAAGCTGTAGAACCACCCACAGCTGGAACCAGGAAGTGGGGAGCCTGACTCTGTATAACCGCCACAGCATGAACAGAAAGTCGATCCGGAAGCTGTAAAACCGCCACAGCCCGAAAGAAAGTAGAGCCTGAAGCTGTGAAACGCGGCACAGCTGACAGTGAAGTGGGAGCCTGTCGCTGTTTAGGATCGCCCACCAGCCTGAACAGGAAGCGGGAGCCTGAAGCTGTAAACCGCCCACCGACTCACAGGTACGTGAGAGCCGGAAGTCTGTAGAAATGCACGCCAGAACAGGGAAGCGGGAGCTGAACGCTAGAAGCACCACAGCCTGAGCAGGAAGTGGGAGGCCTGAGCTTAGAACCGCCCACAAGCCTGAAACCAGGAAGTGGGAGCATGACCTGTAGAAAAAAAAAAAAAAAAAAAAAAAAAAAAAAAAAAAAAAAAACGCCACAGCCTGAATAGCAAGTGGTAGCCCGAAGCAGAAGAACCGCCCAGCGCCTGAACAGGCCGTGGGAGCCTGAAGCTGTAGAACCACTCAGAGCCTGAGCAATAAGTGGCAGTCTGAAGCTGTAGAAGCACCCACAGCTTGAACAAGAAGTGGGAGCCTGAAGCTGTAGAACCACCCACAGCGTGAACAAGAAGTGGAGCCGGGACACTGTATAACGCCCACAGCCTGAACAGGAAAGTAGGAGCCGGAAGCGTTAAACCGCCCAAGCCTGACAGAAGTAGAGCCTAGCTGTAGAACCACCACAGCCTGAACAGGAAGTGGGCGCATGTACCTGTTGAAATGCCCACGCCTGACCAGGAAGTGGTAGTCTGAAGCTGTAGAACCGCCCACAGCTGAACGCAGAAGTGGGGAGCCGGAAAGCTGTAAACCGCCCACAGCCTGAACAGAAAGTAGGAGCCTGAAGCTGTGGAACCGCGCACAGCCTGAACAGGAAGCCGGAGCTTGAAGATGTATAACCGCCCACAGCCTGAACAGAAAGCGGGAGCCTGAAGCTGTAGAACTGCCACAGCCTGAACAGGAAGCGGGAGCCTGAAGCTGTAGAACCGCCCACAACCTGAACAGGAAGTGGAAGCCTGAAGCTGTAGGACCACCCACAGGCTGAGCAGGAAGTGGAAACCTAAAGCTGTAGAACCGCCCACAGCCTGAACAGGAAGTGGAATCCTGAAGCTGTAGAACCACCCACAGCCTGAACAGGAAGTCGGAAAGTGAAGTTGTAAAACCACCCACAGAGTGAATAGGAAGTGAAAGCTTGAAGTTGTAGAACCACCCACAGCCTGAACAGGATGTAGGAGCCTGAAGCTGTAGAACCGCCCACAGCCTGAACAGGAAGTGGGAGCACGAACCTGTAGAACCACAAACAGCCTGAACAGGAAGTGGGAGCCTGAAGCTGTAGAACCACTCAGAGCCTGAGCAATAAGTGGCAGTCTGAAGCTGTAGAAGCACCCACAGCCTGAACAAGAAGTGGGAGCCTGAAGCTGTGAACCCAACTCAACAGCTTGAACAGGAAGTGGTATCCTGAATAAAAAGGGCTGTAGAACCGCCAACAGCCGAACAGGAAGTGGAATCCTGAAGATGTAGAACCACCCACGCCTGAAAACAGGGGGGAAGAAGAGGCTGAAGCTGTAGAAGGCACCCCACAGCCTGAACAAGAAATTGTGAGCCTGAAGCTGTAGAACCGCCAAACAGCCAAAACAGGAAGTGGGAGTATGAAGCTGTAGAACACCAGGCCTGACAATAAGTGGGGCAGTCTAAGTGTGTAGAACCACCCACAGTCTGAACAGGAAGCGGAATCCTGAAGCTGTAGAACCACCCACAGCCTGAACAGGAAGTAGGAGCCTAAAGCTGTAGAACCACCCACAGCCTGAACAGGAAATGGAAGCCTGAAGCTGTAGAACCACCCACTGCCTGAAAAAGGAAGTGGGAGCCTGAAGCTGTAGAACCGTCCACAGCCTGAACAGGAAGCAGAAGCCTAAAGCTGTCCATGAAGAGCAGAAACACCACAGTGAGAAACCCCCTTTAGATTTTTGGTCTGTCTGGAGGTAAAAAAAAAATAGCTGTAAGAGGTTTTGTGATGGAAATAGATTTTGAAACTATTACTTAATTGAACGCTCACCAATGTTTTTTTACTAATTGAAACCAGATGACAAGAACTTTTTTTTCTTTTCGCTGATTTTATTTTCTGACCGTAGATGTTTTAATTCTGTTTTCTGCTCAGCTTTTAATAGCACTCAGAGATATGCTTTACCAATGTTGGGCTGGCGTGCCTGGGTCCCACCAGTGGAGGATGATTCTTGGGCCCCACAGTGGAGATGATTCTTGGGGCACCAGTGGAGATGATATCTTGGGCCCACAGTGGAGCTGATTCATGGGTCCCAGATGTGGAGTATGAGTTTGGGCCCCACCAGTGGAGATGATTCTTGAGGCCACCAGTGGAGATGATTCTTGGGGCCCACCAGTGGAGCTGATTCTTGGGGCCCAGAAGTGGAGATGATTCTTGGGGCCACCAGTGGAGATGATTCTTGGAGCCCACCAGTGGAGATGATTCTTGGAGCCCACCAGTGGATATGATAATTGGGCCCACCAGAGGATATGATTCTTGGAGCCCACCAATGGAGCTGATTCTTGGGGCAACCAGTGGAGATGATTCCTGCGGCCACCATTGGAGATGTTTCTTGGGGCACACCAGTGGAGATGATTCTTGGAACCCAGCAGTGGAGATGATTCTTTGGAGCCACCAGTGAGATGATTCTTGGGGCCACCAGTGGAGTTGAGTCTTGGGGCCACCAGTGGCGTTGATTCTTGGGGCCACCAGTTGAGATGATTCCTGGGGCCACCAGTGGAGATGATTCTTGGGCCCACCAGTGGAGCTGATTCTTGGGGCCCAGAAGTGGAGATGAGTTTTGGGCCCCACCAGTGGAGATGATTCTTGAGGCACAGTGGAGATGATTCCTTGGGGCCCCCAGTGGAGTGATTCTTGGGGCCCAGAAGTGGAGATGATTCTTGGGGCCACCAGTGGAGATGATTCTTCGAGCCACCAGTGGAGATGATTCTTGGGGCCACCAGTGGAGATGATTCTTGGAGCCCAACACTGGAGTGATTCTTGGGCAACAGTGGAGATGATTCTGGGGGCCACCAGTGGGATGATTTTTGGGCCACAATGTGGAGATGCTTCTTGGAGCCCACCAGTGGAGATGATTCTTGGAACCCACAGTGGGATGATACCCTTGGGGCCACAAGTAGAGTTGATTTCTTGGGCCACCAGTTGGAGCAGATTCCTGGGGCTGGAGGGGGGGAGGGGGAGGGGGACACCAGTGGAGGATGATTCTTGGAGCCCACCAGTAGAGATGATTCTTGGGCGCACCAGTAGAGTTGATTCTTGGGGCCACACCGTGGAGATGATTTTGGCGCCCACCGTGGAGATGATTCTTGGAGCCCACCAGTGGAGATGATTCTTCGGGCACAGTGGAGATGATTCTTGGAGTCCACCAGTGGAGATTATACTTGGGGCCACCATTTGAGATGATTTTTGGGGCAACCAGTGGAGATTATTCTTGTGGCCACCAGTGGAGATGATTCTTGGGGCCCACCAGTGGAGATTATTCTTGGAGCCCACCAGTGGAGTGATTCTTGGGGCCACCGTGGAAGATGATTCTGGGGTCACCAGTGGAGATGATTCTTTGGGGCTCACCAGTGGAGATGATTCTTGGGGCCTCACGGTGGAGATGATTCGTGGGGCCCACCAGTGGAGATGATCTTTTGGCGGTCCCCCAGTGGAATGATCCTGGGGCCCACCAGTGGAGGATGATTCTTGGGCCCACCAGTGGGAGATGATTTTGGGGTCACCAGTGGAAGATGATTCTTGGGGCCTCACCAGTGGAGATGATTCTGGGGGCCTCACCGGTGGAGATGATTCTTGGGGCCCACCAGTGGAGTTGTCCTTGTGGCACCACGTGGAGATGATCCTTGGGGTCCACCAGTGGAGATGATTCTTGGGGACCACAGTGCGAGTTGATCCGTGGGGCCACCAGTGGAGGATTGATCCTTGGGGCACACCAGTGGAGTGATCCTTGGGGCACACCTGTGGAGATGGATCTTGGGGCACACCAGTGAGATGATTCTTGGCCCACAGTGGAGTTGATTCTTGGCCCCCCAGTGGAGGTGTTTATTGGGGGCCACCAGTGGAGATGATTCTTGGGGCCACCAGTGAGATGATTCTCGGGGCACACAGTGGAGATGATTCTTGGGCCACCAGTGGAGATGATTCTTGTGGCCACCATGTGGAGATGATTCTTGGGGCCACCAGTGGAGATGACTAAGGGGTCCACCAGTGAAGATAATTCTTGGAGCCCACCAGTGGAGATGATTCTTGGAGGCCACAGTGGAGATGATTCTTGGGTCACCAGTGGAGATGATTTTGGGGGCTCTCACCAGTTGATATGATTCTTGGGGCCTCACCGGTGGAGATGATTCTTGGGGCCCACCAGTGGAGATGATCCTTGGGGCCCACCAGTGGAGATGATCCTTGGGGCCCACCAGTAGAGATGATTCTTGGCCCACCAGTGGAGATGGATTCTTGGAGGCCACCAGTGGAGTATGATTCTTGGGGCCCACCCCCCTCCAAGTGAGATGATTCTGGGGACACCAGTGGAGATGATTCTGGGCCACCAGGGAGCTGATTTCTTGGGCCACCATTGGAGATGATTCTTGGGGCCACCAGTGGAGTTGATTCTTGGGGCCACCATTGGAGATGATTATTGGGGCCACCAGTGGAGATGATTCTCGGGGCACACCAGTGGAGATGATACTTGGGCCACCAGTGGAGATGATTCTTGTGGCCACCAGTGGAGATGATTCTTGGGGCCCACTAATGGAATTGATTCTTAGGGCCACCAGTGAAATTGATTCTTGTGGCCACCAGTGGAGATGATTCTTGGGGCCCACTAATGGAATTGATTCTTAGGGCCACCAGTGAAATTGATTCTTGGGGCCACCAGTGGAGATGATTCCTGGGGCCACCAGTGGAGATGATTCTTGGGGCCACCAGTAGAGATTGATCCTTGGGCACACAGTGGAGATAGATCTTGGGGCAACAGTGGGAGTGATTCTTGGGCCCACCAGTGGAGATGATTCTTGTTTTTTTCCCCCCCAATATATAATATATCTTTATATATCAAGGGCCCACTAATGGAATTGATTCTTAGGGCCACCAGTGGAATTGATTCTTGGGGCCACCAGTGGAGATGATTCCTGGGGCCACCAGTGGAGATGATTCTTGGGGCCACCAGTGGAGATAATCCTTGGGGCCCACCAGTGGAGATGATTCTTGGAGCCCACCACTGGAGATGATTCTTGGGGCCACCAGTGGAGATGATTCTTGGGGCCACCAGTAGAGATGATTCTTGGGGCCCACCAGTGGAGATGATTTTTGGAGCCACCAGTTGAGAGAATTCTTGGGGCTCACCAGTGGAGATGATTCCTAGGAGCCCACAGTGAGGATGATTATTGGCGCCCACCAGAGGATATGATTCTTGGGGCCACCAGTGGAGATGATTCTTGGAGCCCACCAGTGGAGATGATTCTTGGGGCAACCAGTGGAGATGATTCTTGGGGCCACCAGTGGAGATGATTCTTGGGGCCACCAGTGGAGATGATTCTTGGAGCCCCACAGTGGAGATGATTCTTGGAGCCACCAGTGGAGATGATCTTGGAGCCCACCAGTGGCGTGAATCTCGGAGCCCCCAGTGGAGAAGATTGTTGGGGCCCGCCAGTGGAGATGTTTCTCGGGGCACACCCATTGGAGATGATTTTGGGCCACCAGTGGAGATGATTCTTGGGCCACCAGTGGAGAGGATTCTTGGGGCAAACAGTGGGAGATGAATTCTGGGGCCACCAGTGGAGATGAAGTTGGGGGCCACCAAGTGGAGATTTGATTCTTGGGGCCCACCATGTGGAGATGGATTCCTGGAGCCCACCAGTGGAGCTGATCCTGGGCCCACCAGTGGAGCTGATCCTTGGGCACCAGTGGAGATGATTCCTTGGCACACACCAGTAGAGGTGATTCTTGGGGCCCACCAGTGGGAGATGATTCTTGGGGCCAAGTGGAGAAGCTTCTTGGGGGGCCACCAGTGGAGAAGACTCTTGGAGCCCACCAGTGGAGATGATTCTTGGAGGCCCCCAGGGAGATGATTCTTGGAGCCTACCAGTGGAGATGATTCTAGGAGCCACCAGTGGAGCTGATTCTTGGGCCACACCAGTGGTGATGATTACTGGGCCCACCAGTGGAGATGATTCTGGGGGCACAGTGGAGATGATTCTTGGGGCCACAGTGGAGTTGATTTCTTTGGGCCACCGAATGGAGATGATTCTGGGGCCCCAGTGGAGAGTGAGTCTTGGGGCCACCATGGAGATGTTTTTGGGGCACCAGTGGTGATGATCCTTGGGGCCACCAGTGGAGATGATTCCTGAGCCACCAGTGGAGCTGATTCGGGGGCCCACAGTGGAGTGATCCTTGGGCCACCAGTGGTGATGATTCTTCGGGCCACAGTGGAGATGATCCTGGCACCCACCAGTAGAGGTGATCTTTTTTAGGGCCCACCAGTGGAGTTGATTCAGGGGCCCAACCAGTGGAATGATTCTGGGGCCCACCGTGGATGTGATTCTTGGGGCCACCAGGGAGATGATTTTGGGGGCTCACCAGTGAGATGATCCTGGGGGGCCCAAAAGTGGAGATGATTCTTGCGGGCCCTCCAGTGGAAGATGTTCTTGGGGGCCCCACTGGTGGAGATGATTCTTGTGGCCCCTGTGGAGATGATGCTTGGGGCCCCCAGATAGGAGATGATCCTTGGGGCCCACCGTGGAGATGATTCTTGGGGCCCCACCAGTGTAGTTGATCTTGGGGCCCACAGTGGAGATGATCCTTGGGGCCCACCAGTGGAGATGATCCTTGGGGCCCACCAGTGGAGATGATTCTTGGGCCCACCAGTGGAGATGATTCTTGGCCCACCATTGGAGATGATTCTTGGGGTCACCAGTGGAGATGATTCTTGGGGCCACCAGTGGAGATGATTCTTGGGGCCCACCAGTGGAGATGATTCTCGGGACACACCAGTGGAGATGATCCTTGGGGCCACCAGTGGAGATGATTCTTGGGGCCACCAGAGGAGATGATTCTTGGGGCCCACTAATGGAATTGATTCTTAGGGCCACCAGTGGAATTGATTTTTGTGGCCACCAGTGGAGCTGATCCTTGGGGTCCAAATATTCTTAAAAACTAAAGTAAACATTCCCTGTTGACACATTCTGTGTCATTACTCTTACTTGATAAATTAGGAGTCTACCTGAGATGGTCGCAGTCCGACCAGTAGATCCTCTGGGGATTAGATGGAACTCCTCCTGTCCATGTGTTTTCTTTGGTTGGCTCTAGTCCCAGTCACATTGCAAGACTCAGTGAGTCCGATGTGATCTGAGGAACACTGCATCTTAATGGCACTGCAGAGTCCCAACTCATTTCCCATGAGCCCTTTTTGAATATATTTATATTTAAGTGGAGGAACTAATGGTGGATAAGTCTCCACACACCTATATGGTGCCTCTCCCTAATGAGGATTGTTACCCCTTTTGAGCTTACAGAGGTTAAAATTCTTCTTTGGTGCCCCGCTTGTAATCCTGGCCATACACATTAGTCACCTGTAGATCATTGGCAGATCCAACTTATTTTATTAGCGTTTGGTATAAAGAGGGTTTTCCCATATCTCACTTTGATGGTAGATTGCTGGGATATGCTATCAGTGTGTGACAGGTTCAGGTCTCACCTCTGGGCCCCACACCGGGGCCGGTCCCCAAGAGTGTTGGCTCAGAATGGAGAACCGGTCAGGATTTCACCCAACTCTCTGTTCTCCAAAACAGGGGAGCGTTGTGTTCTCCATCCTGTTCTATGGGAGTTCCCAGTACAGGGGAGCGCTGTGTTCTCCATCCTGTTCTATGGGAGTTCCCAGTACAGGGGAGCGTTGTGTTCTCCATCCTGTTCTATGGGAGTTCCCAGTACAGGGGAGCGCTGTGTTCTCTCCATTCTCCTCTATGGGAGTTCCCAGTACAGGCGAGCGCTGTGTTCTCCATTCTGCTCTATGGGAGTTCCCAGTACAGGGGAGCGCTGTGTTCTCCATTCTGTTCTATGGGAGTCCCAGTACAAGGGATGCCGTATTCTCCATTTCTGTTCTATGGGAGTTCCCAGTACAGGGGAGCGCTGTGTTCTCCATTCTGTTCTATGGGAGTTCCCAGTACAGGGGAGCGCTGTGTTCTCCATTCTCCTCTATGGGAGTTCCCAGTACAGGGGAACACTTTGTCCTCCATTCTCCTCTATGGCAGTTCCCAGTACAGAGGAGCGTTATGTTCTCCTTTCTGTTCTATGGGAGTTCCCAGTACAGGTGAGCGCTGTGTTCTCTCTATTCTGTTATATGGGAGTTCCCAGTACAGGGGAGTACTGTGTTCTCCATTCTGTTCTATGGGAGTTCCCAGTACAGGGGAGCGCTGTGTTCTCCATTCTGTTCTATGTGAGTTCGAACTACAGGGGGAGTGCTGTGTTCTCCATTCTGCTTCTATGGGACGTTCCCAGTACAGGGAGCATTGTGTTCTCCATGCTTCTATGGGCAGTTCCCAGTACAGGGGAGTGCTGTGTTCTCCTTCTCTCTATGGGAGTTCCAGTACAGGGGAACACTTGTCTCCATTCTCCTCTATGGAGTTCCCTAGTACAGAGGAGCGTTGATGTTCTCCATTTCTGTTCTATGGGAGTTCCCAGTACAGGGGAGCGCTGTGTTCTCCATTCTGTTCTATGGGAGTTCGAACTACAGGGGAGTGCTGTGTTCTCCATTCTGTTCTATGGGAGTTCCCAGTACAGGGGAGCATTGTGTTCTCCATGCTGTTCTATGGGAGTTCCCAGTACAGGGGAGTGCTGTGCTCTCCATTCTGTTCTATAGGAGTTCCCAGTACAGGGGAGGGCTGTGTTCGCGTTCTCTTCTATGGGAGTTCCCAGTACAGGGATGCACTGTGTTCTCTCCATTCTGTTCTCTGGGAGTTCCCAGTACAGGGATGCGCTGTGTTCTCTCTATTCTGTTTTATGGGAGTTCCCAGTACAGGGGAGTACGGTGTTCTCCATTCTGTTCTATGGGAGTTCCCAGTACAGAGCCCAATCCCAAGATAAGTGCAGGGCCCAGAGGTGGGACCTGTACCTAGGAGACTTTGATGGAATATCTTATTGCTTTTTACTGCACAATAGTTTGGCACTCCTTCTGGCTACCGTGGTGCCTGTTGCCCATAGTCAATCCAATAATATCAACGCTGCACACAAATTTTAGACGTGCAAAAATAATCTTCTTTATTGTTAGACGTGTTAGTCACAGCACACACAATAGATATAATAGTAATTGGGATGAAATTAGTAGAATCAAATAATATCATAGATAGCAGAGCAGATCTCTCCAACATCTCCAGTCTAAAGACATTTGTATAGGGGAACTATGAAAAGTCAATAATGGTGTAATTAGTATTTACAAATAAAAATTATTAAATAAAAACAAAAAAAATCTTAGAAGATGCCTAAAAACATGAATTCTAATCACCAGCTGGGTAATAAGCCTGACAAAATGCATGGATGTTATATCCCATAGAAATCCTTAATAGGAATACCTCCCCAATAAAAATCGTATCCTCACAGGGGGGGGGTTATATTTGTATTTGGGGTTTTTTATAGTAAGCCTGCCTATACCTGCCTATGGGGGACAAATACCTGCCTATAGCCTGCCTATAGCCTGCCTATACCTGCCTATGGAAGACAAATACCTGCCAATAGCCTGCCAATACCTGCCTATGAGGGACAAGTACCTGCCTATACCTGCCTATGAGGGGACAAATACCTGCCTATACCTGCCTATGACGGGACCTTTACCTGCCTATAGCCGCCCTTTCCCTGTCTCTGGGGGAGAATTTTTTGCCTATTGCCTTCCTATACCTGCCCATGGGGGACAAATACCTGCCTATAGCCTGCATATACCTGCCCATGTGAGACAAATGCCTGCGTATACCTACTATGGGGGACCTATACCTGCCTATGGGGGACAAATACCTGCCCATAGCCTGCCTATACCTGCCTATAGGGGACAAATACCTGCCTGTACCTGCCTATGAAGGGACCTATACCTGCCTATAGCCTGCTTATACCTGACTATCGCCTTCCTATACCTGCCTATGGAGGACAAATACCTGCCTATAGCCTGCCTATACCTGCCTATGAGGGACAAGTACCTGCCTATACCTACCTATGAGGGGACAAATACCTGCCTATAGCCTGCCTATACCTGCCCATGGGGGACAAATACCTGCCTATAGCCTGCCTATACCTGCCCATGTGAGACAAATACCTGCCTATACCTACTATGGGGGACCTATACCTGCCTATGGGGGACAAATACCTGCCAATACCTGCCTATGAGGAGACCTATACTTGCTATGGGGGACATATAAATGCTATGGGGGACATATACTTGCCTATGAGGGGACATATACTTGCCTATACCTGGTATGGGGACATATACCTGCCTATAATTACACACCATATACACCATACATATACACCATACATGTACTAAATGCATTGGTTCCGACTTACATACAAATTCAACTTAAGAACGAACCTACAGTCCCTAACCCGTATGTAAAACGGGGACTACCTGTATATATTGTCAAACATACCTGTAACCTATATCAGAATATCTGAAAAAACAGAAGAGGAGATAATTCTTAATACGTATGATAATATATTCGCATGTAAAATCAATTATGTAAATTTTTTTTTTTTTTAAATCACATTTCCTATGAAGCCCTTTAGGTGACAAAGTATCCAATCCATGAATCCATTGAGATTCCTTCTGCCCTAAAAAAGATAAGGCTGCTTTCACACGGCGCAGTTTTGGTGCAATTTTATTTGTGCTCCTATTAAACTGCCTTTATTCCCAGAAGCTTCTTTCAGAGTCTAAATTATTCAGAAAGGGGTTTCCAGTGAGTCATCAATGAGTGTGTGTGACGTCTTGGGGATACAAACACACTCATTGATTACTCACTTTCCAAACAGTTTAGGTAACTGAATGTAGCTTGCTGGTATTAAAGGGAACCTGTCACTGTTAGCCCCCGGGGGGGGGCAGCACAAGCCAGTGTCAACTGCTTTTTCAGCGCTGTGTCCCTTATTCTGTAAGATGCGAGTTTTAGGCATTTCCCCCTAAAAACTTATTCATGAAGGGTTAGCTCCACCCCCCAAAAGGCTAGCTCCGCCCACTGACTTATTCACTTTTTCTCCCTATTCAAAGTAATAGTTTTGTGTTGAGGTGGGGGGGGCTAGCCTCAGTGGGGGGGTTTTTTTTTAAAAAAAAAAGACTCTTTTCAAATGCTTTCTGGCTAAAAAACTGCAGTTTTAAGCTTTAAAATACACGAAAAACCCCGATCTTAAGAATAAGGGAACAGGCGGAAACAGCAGGTTAAAATGGCTTGTGTGCCCTCAGCAGACAGGTTTTTTAAAAGACAGAAAATTGGAGCCAGTTAAAATGACAAAACTGCATTTTTGTGAAAGCCCCCTCATGTGATTACCTCCGCTTCTAGTTCTCGGGACTTGCTGTAAGACCTACGAGCGGAGTTGCGAGGCATTATGTGCACATTCCTTAAAATGATGAGGAATAGGTAAGAAAATGTTCTCCCCCTAATTGTGACTTTGCTTCGCATTTCCTATAAAAAAACCTTCGGGGGGTCTCCCCAAACTAGGAGGACCCTTGGAATTTATCATGTAAACAACGTATCTGGAATCACAGGTAAAAAACCTTTGACATCAAAGCGTCTCCCTGTGTTTTTGCACCACCTTTGATGATACTAGAACACGGATCCCTTCCCATCTCAGGTGTCTGTAAGGATTGTTGTTTAGCCCCTGTTTTCAAACTGCCTTATATAAATTTCTAATAAGGGGAACCCACTTTTTAACCTTTCCAGATGCAATGGCTCTTCCTTATTTTTACATCTGTCGATATTCTACTTTATTAATGTGACTCAGTGCATGATAGTGATGCTAACGCGTTTCGGACGAGAAAACAACCGTCCTTGCTTTTTTACCCTCTGGACTGGAAAAGTAAATAAAGATCGTTCATCGTTTTTTTTATTGCTGGATCATTAGTGCATTTGATCTGATCCTATGGTCGGGGATCGGAGAGATCCGTGTAGCCAGGAGCGATCAGATTGAGGAGAAGGAGACCAGGTGTGTATATTCAACGCAACAAGGGCGAGCTTCGTATTGACTTTTTAAAGGGGTTGTCTCATCTCAAAGTTTCAAAGGATGCATGAATGAAATAATACTGCTTTGCTCTGTCACTTCATGGTCAAGCTGTCTGTAATTAGTTATGAGTTGGTATTAAACTTCTTGTTTTTTTATTTTTAGGGAATTGAAATTCCCTTCTTCAGGCCCCAGGAAGCTTCAGCAAATTGAAACAGTAGAGTAATTAGTTTTTGTCTGAAAGATAGATAAACACAAGCTTCAGGGGCCCCAAACCCTGTGTGATGCATCCCCCTTTATCAGAAAAAAAAACAGCAGGGGAAGGGTCCCCGGGTGGTCATTTGGGAAACCAGAGGGGTCAGAAGCTGATAAAATCATTTGTAGCTCCTTAACAAAAAAGATGAAAAAGAAATAGATTGGAAACGTTTGACTTAGTGTTCCCCTTTTAATTTAAAAGGAATCTTTGTAGTGAGAAAAACCCCCCCCTTTTAAGTATTTTTGCTTGATAGTGACCCACTGATTTTTTTTTGAACGAATATTCCTATTATCTGTGTCTGGTGTCGGCTGACGCGTTTCAGGTGCCGTGAACAAGGGCTCAGATGAGTCTGAAACGCGTCACCCGACCCCATACGCAGATTTGTCTCTGCTCATTTGTGATGCCTGCACAATAAAGGAATAAGGCTTTTACATTGCTGGATCCATTATCGTCTTTGGACACAGAAGTTTATACTTTAAAGGAGGGGGCCGGGGATCTGACATCGGCCTAAGTGTATCCCGGTTTTCATCACAAAGGGCCACATGTTGAAAATGTTTAGGTTTTAAATCACTTGTTGCCCAAGCAACCAATTAAGCGCCCTTCATTTTTCCAGAGCCCTTATGAAATGAGAGGGGCGCTTGGTTGCTATGGGTAACAAAATGATTTTTTGACCTCCAGTTTTCTAAGTGGCCCAAGCATCTAAAGATTTGGAGGGGTGAGTGCTAAAAGATTTCCCTGTGGATTTATTTAAAATAACATCCCTGCATTTTTCAGGTTTATTTAATTGGTGTAAAAATTCATGTTTTTATCATCTTTTAAATATTTTTATTTTTTTTGTAAGAATTTTTATTTGTAAATACTAATTATACTATTATTGACTTTTAAAATCTCTATCAAAGGGGGTTTGGGCCGGAGACGTTGGGGGGGCTCTGCTCTGCTACTTGATACCCTGTGATTTCCCAAAAATTTACCGGGTTGTAATCTATGTTGTATGCTGTGATGTCTAACAAAAAGGAAGAATTTTTTTGCACGTCTAAAATCTGTGTGCACCGTTGATGATATATTATTGGATTTCCTATTGATAGGTCACCAGTTTGGGAGATAGAAACATCCCTTTAATCATAAACTGGATTGGAAGAACTTAGCTGACCAATTACATCACATTCATGTCGTCTGGACCCATCAAATTAGGCAGGACCGGCCAACTATCTAATGTGAATAGGGCCCAGGCATAGGTGTAACTTCGGTTCAAACAGTAAGGGGGGGGGGACCAATTTTCCCTCCCTCCTTTTCCCTTTCCCTCCATTCCCTCCTCTCCCTACAGTGAAGCAGCCCCTCTAACCCAGCTAGGAGGTCTGGGGGAGCGCTGCGACAGTACGAAAATACTAAAGTAAAATCGTGATCAAAATGACGCCCTGATTTTAATATAAATTTTCCCCCGGGGCCCCCAAATTGGTAAATGTTTGTAGGTTTTTTTGACCACTTTGCCTTCTGAATTTTTTGGACTTCTTTTGGGGGCGTGGCCCTTTTTGTTTTTTCCCACAAGGTGTCCGGGTGACAATTCACTGACGTATACCCTATCCATGCACACACAACGCTTAGCACCCTTTTCCCCTCTTACTTTCCTTTAGTCTGGTGCAGTCGGAGCTTCTTTCTTCATAGAGAAGGGGGGCAGGGGGCCCTGATTCTTCTGCGGGCTTTTCTTCCTCTTGATTTGGGGCTGAGCATGGGGAAGTGGTTAAAGGGGAGGGAAAGATCAGCCAGAAACGAGTGTGCTAGGTAGTACAGCCTAGATACAGAGTGTGCTGGATGTGAGCAGGTTCTCGTTGGGTTTAAGCAGCCCCCGCTGCTCCCGCTCTACCCCTCAGCGCTGCTCTCACTTCCCTGACCAGTGGCTGCTCCTTACTCTGTCTCCCCAGATCAGAGAAATTAGGGGAAGGGTTAACTTTTTCCCATCTGTGCTCTTCTCTCCCAAACTCCGTATTCTCAGCTTACTTTTTTTTTTTTTTTTTTTTTTTTATTAATTTTTTTTTAATTTTTGGAAAAGGGTTTTCCCCAAATAAAAAAGGTTGGGGGGGAAAAAAGTCCCAAAAAAAAACCCAAAGGGAAAAATGTGGGGGGAGGGGGGGGCTGTCCCTTTTTTCCCCCAAAAATACACCCCTTGGGCCCAAGAAAAAAGGTTGATAGCAACGATCTTTTTATCTGCAAAGGGCAGAGATATCCGGCAGAGGCTTAGGCCAGGTTCACATTTGCATCCAATATTCTGTTTGGAGGTGGCACCAGATCTGTTCCACAATGGACACCAATGGTGCCCAATGAGCCCCACTGACTATAATGAATCTGTCGGTTTTCCGTCATGGTGTTGTTATGTATACTGGGCCATTGCTTCTGATGTTTTTTCATGGGACCTCTGATGCAGATGTGAACCTGGCCTTACTCTTCTTGCCCCTTTCAGAACACACATGCATGACCGGCCAAGTTGATTGTGCACGTGTATGGGGGAGGAGGGGGTCAGGAGAGATAGGTGTCGGTAGCCATTTTAACTAAATCTGCCAATGGTCTGCAGATGAATATTTTATTTCTATTGTCAGAGGTCTCTTATAAATGTAATGAATTGTGTCTACAGTCATGGCCAAAAGTTTTGAGAATGACACAAATTTTATTTTCACCTGTTGTTTCCTTGGGTTTTTTTGTGTGTTTGTCAGATGTTTTTATCACATAAGAAAAACAAGTGAATCTATTATAATAACAAAAATTTTTTTGACAGAATGGTTAAAGCAGCAAGTCAATTTTGCGTGTTGACCCTTTTTTCTTCAGGACCTCTGAATTCTCCTGGCATCCTCAATCAACTTTGGCAAATCTGAGATAGCCCTCATTCTTGCACAATCAAAGCTTGCATTTTGTCACAAATTTTTTGGTTTTTTTTTTGTCCCCCCCCCCGTCTCTTTGATTGACCACAAAATTTCCCCAAAGGGATTAAAATTGGGGGGTTTCCAGGCCATGGGGCCCCAAAAAAATCTTTGTTTTTTTCCCTGACCCTTTTTATCCACCTTTGCATTGTTGATCACCAAATGCTCTTGGGGCGGTTGGGAGGGAAATTGGGGCTTTGGGGAATTCTGGGGCCATTCTTTTTTTCATGGATGTGTTTTTAGGGAAGACTGTTAGGAGCCGATTCCCTTGGCTGAGAAACAACCCCACCCCATGTTTTGGGTTTTGGATGCTTTTACAGTTGGAAGAGACAAGACTGGTGGTTCGCTCACCTTTTCTTCTCCCCAACAAGTGTTTTCCCGATGTTCCAAACATTGGAAAGGGGGGGTTAAACAGGAAAAAAGCCCTTTTCCCCAGTCCCCGGGAGTCCCTCCCTTTACCTTTGGCGGGTTTTCAGTCTGTCCCTGATGTTTTTTTTTGGAGAGAAGTGGTTCTTTGCTGCCCTCCTTGACCCCCAGGGGCCCTTTCTCCCCTGAGTCTCCCCCTCACAGTTGGGGTGCAGATGCCCCCCCCACCTGCCCGCTGCCCTTCCTGGCAAGCTCTGCACTGCTGGAGCCCCATTCCAAGCTGAAACACTTTTTTAAAAACGGTCTGGCGCTTGCTGGTCTTCTTGGGCGCCCCGGAGGGCCCTTTTTGGCAACCCAAGGAACCTTTCCTTGGGAAATTTCCCTTTATGATGCGATAGATTGTTGGGCTGGGGTGCAATTTTCTAGCTGCAAAACTCCTTTTCCGGGTTTGGCCCGTTTTGTGCAGTTCAATGATTTACTGCACTTTTTTCTTTTGAGTTTAAAACCCTGGTTAAAAAGAAGGGGAAACAATGATGCCCAAACACCAACCCCCTTTTAAAAATGTCCCTGGTGTGATTTTAAATTAATCAAGACAGATTGATCTCCCGCCCTTTCCTCACAACCCCCACCCCCTTTTTGTTTAAAGGAGAATCATGAAGCGATGTTAAAGGGTTCCCCTTTTTAAAGGAAAGGGGGGCAATGAAAGGGGGAAATGTGTTTTGGGGGAAAAAAATTTATTTTTTTAGGCAAATATTGACTTTTTCAATTAATTGTGTTAAGCTGTTCACTCTTTTTAACATTCTGGAGTATTGCCCAAAATTTTCCCTTATAAAACCTTTATGCAGTTGACTTTGTTTAAAAAATTAAAATTTGTATTTATTTTTCAAAACTTTTTGGGCCTTTATTATTTGGTTTGTCCTTACAAAACCCGGTTTAAAATTTATCCCTTTTTAAGCCAAAAAAGAAAGGGGTTCCTATTCACTGACAGCAAGCAGAGATTCTAAAAAAAAAGTGGGATTCCATATAAAAAATTTAAAAGTTGGGACCTGTATAATCATACTGAGCCAAAAGGGAAAAAGTTACCCTAGAGGAAAAACAAAATTCAAAAATTTATGACAGCAAAGAGATTTAGAAATTTCAGTGAAAGGGGCCCTTTTACAAATTTTACTGAATCAAAGACCCGGGATATATTCCCAACCTGTGGCAGCAAACAAAGGGGAATTTTCCCTTTTAATGACGCAAAACAGATTCTAAAAAACCCGTAAGGGTTTTTTAAAAATTAAAAAATGTTCTGTGCATCTGTTTGATCATCACAAGACTTGGACAAACTCTCAAACCCCTAAAAACAAAGAAAAGGGTTTTTTTATTCTTTACAGTAAGCAGAGATTCTGGAAAAAAAAGGAGAAATGCCTTTATTAAATGAACTGATGAACTAAATGAAAATTCATTATATAACTGAAATTTTGCACCCATGGGGACAA
>JAODAL010052254.1:0-26109 GCA_025379985.1 Phyllomedusa bahiana
ATACTACTTTTGCAGGAAAAACAAAAATCCACCTCTTATTTCGTTTCGTCGTACCACTAATTTGAAAGATGAGTTAGTGAAAGGTAGACTTACTAATATGACCTCAAGTTGGTTGGAGAAGGGTGTACCGAAAGATAATTTTAAGTGTAGGAACTGTTCACATTGTAAATACCTTGATGAAAGTAGAAATTTGAAATTAGGTAATTTTGAGCATATAACAAAACAATTTATTACCTGTAGGTCAGACTTTGTAGTCTACGCGTTATGGTGTCCCTGCGGTTTATTTTATATTGGCAAGACAATTAGACCGCTGTATAAAAGAATTAAGGAACATCTATACTCTCTTAAAAGTGAAAAAGGAGCCCCTAGATGGATAGCACATATGAAAGATGCCCATGGAAATGAATTAAAAGGGGTTAAGTTTGCAGGCTTACAACGGATCTTAATGCCCTCAAATGGAATGGATAGACATACCAAATTATCGCAATGTGAAGCACGATGGATCCTGCGCACAGAAGCGCTGGGTCTACTGGGTCTTAACGATCGTAATGGTCTTTCATCGTTTTTATAAATGTATATGCTTTGGTTACTTTGTTTGTGTTTTAATGATGATTGACAGATACAGGTGGATATAAAAACGTGATGACGTAACTCCACCGTAGGCTTAGAGGAAGAGTGGATACACGAGAATCGGCTGTTGCCTTTCTGTCGCTTTGATTCCCGTATGCCCTGTTGCTATTAACAAGAAGCCGAAATAAAGAGTATTTTACTTGAAGATTGGTGAGTACCGTGAAAGATACTTTTTTCTCTTTCTTTATAAGTGAATCTGATAGAAAATGCTATGATTTATATTCTGTCAAAATCTACCCCATATGCCAGGGGTCCAATAAGACTACATAAACTTATATAGCCTCTGCTTCTCTACAGCTTCTATGCTTTAAGCCTAATCTATGAATGCACTGCATTATAACCCAACAGTTCTTGAAGTATTTAGTCTCACACTGAGGGACCAAGAGAGCTAATAGATTGATTATTGTCTACGGTGTGTCTAGACCCTTTCTTTCCACTTTGTGTGGCAAGTGGCTTCCTTCTTATTTTTTCACTGGTGGTTAACGCTCTGGTGGCATCATCCTCTATGTCACAGTGCATGCTGCGGCCCATGTCACGGACCCCGGCCGTGCCCATGCCTCTGCTGCGGCCCCTGCGCTATACTCACCTGCCCCGACTCCTGACTCTGCTCTGGCAGCGTTTCCTGCCGCTCAGTATAACTTACCAGCCCACATTCCTGCTCCATCTGCTCTTGCTGCCTGTGCAGGCACGCACACCCTCCAGGGTGCGTACGCAGCAGTGCACAAGTATTTAAAGGGACAGGCCTGGTGACCTGTGCCCCCTGGTTATATAAGGAACTTCCTGCCCTTGTTGTCAGTTCCTTGTTGTCTACATAGAGCTTGACCCCTGTCTACTGCATTACTGCTTTTCCAGTGTCTAGTGTATCCTGTGCGCTATCATCTGCAGCCTACCTGCCGTTGCACCAGTCCATTACTACTGCTGTATACCTGTCTACTGTCCTGGGACTGCGCTACCTGCCTACGACTGCACCTGTGGTATCCTGTTATCCACACCAGCACCTGCTATCCTTTCTTGCACTTCGGCTACCACTGAGAGTTACACCATCTACACTTACAGGGGCCCAGAGGATCCGCCATATACTGACGATCAACGGGTCAGTGTATATTGACACCGCTGGCTCGTGACACTCTATAAGACATGTGCTGGTCGTGGTGTGTTTAAAGGGCTAGTTTGTGCCACTGCTTACTTTCCCCACTGATGTCAGCACACCCTATTGTAGTAAAAGGGACACTCTCATTCCACCCATTGTCTAAGCAATAGATTTTTTATTTTAAGTGAAAAGCAAAAGTGTAACCAGTCTGTGTTTCCTTGGTTTTGACTCAACTTGTTATTTGACCATTCTCTTTATCTGCTGCCTATATCCAATGAATCATATAGGTATATGAAATGCATTATAAAATAAAACTGAATCATATCAAGGTATGCCTCAGTTATGTAGGAGTTACATATCAAAGTGTGAAATGCAATCTTAATCTGTAGCGTTTTAGTTTATTTTCTTTATTTAGCACAATAATAACGTTATGTTGTTCATTTTCATGTAATGACATAGCAAAAACTATTAGAAATATCCCTGACCAACAAGATATGAAAAATATTTTTTTCTCTTTTGCACCTCTTTTCAAACACGTCTTCATTTGGTGTTATAATAAGTTTCTCTTCTACTTTAGTAACTACATAATGTCCCCCCCAATTATCATAAATACATTATGTTTTTAAATGCAAATCATAGTGTAATGCTCCATTATTTGATCTCTGAATAGTCAGCAGATTGACTGGAACACATATTGTTTTGTGTAATAGCTTAACATTTTAATTAAAGATTTCTATCATACAAACTCAGTGAATGCCAGCATGCGAGCACAGGCAACTATTCCACTGAATGCATAACTAGAAAGTCGACATTAATTCATTCTGGAACCTCCATTGTAAAGTAAAAATATGTTGAATTGAAACTTTGACACTACAGATAAATGTGAACATTTTCTGCACTAATAAATACTAAAACAAACTACCACCCAAAACAGATATAGGACTGGGTATCGTCCTTCCTACCTAAGAAGTTGACCATTATGTAGAATATATCTATTCAACTGTTATCTCGGTGGTAATATATAAGTATATTGTGGTACTGGGACATGTTTATTGTATAGTTAGGTGTTATTGAGACATTATTTGGGTCCTTTGCTATATCTAAATGTGACAATTTCTTTGTTACTACCGATGGTTGTGTATTCATATATATTAACCCTATTCTATTCTTGGTTTAGTATACATTTATCAACTCTATCTCATATATGGTCTTTTTTGACTATTTATTTTATGCCTTGTGATATAGCCATGATGAATCCCGTTATTGGTGGAGGAAACGCGTTGGCTTCCTTTAAGGCTTAAAAGTTAGTGAGAATGTATATTAGATATCAGTAAGATATCCTTTATGGCTATCGATCTTTGACTTATTGGATATTTATTGCTCTACTACACCTGGTTATATCTATTGTTAAAATATATTGTAAGTGCTAGGGTGTACTAGGGGTTTTGTTTATATAGGATAGGTTCCGGTAGGGGTAGTCCTTATAGGGACGGGGTCCACTTTTTCTTGGTAGGTAGAGTTATAATATAGGTGGTTTTCGTGGCAGGGTTCGTGTAGGGTATAATAGGTATTTGTAAGTATTTAAAATTTTGATATTAAAAGTTATATTTTAGGTCAAGTATTCTCTGTCTTTGATTTTGCTCTAATAAATGCTAACCAAAAATAAAAACAGAAACATGATACAAATAAGGAAAGCATTTAATTATACTGCTCAATCTGAGAAGCCAGTCTCATGGAAAATACTACTACCAGGATTATTGTAAGCTTCCCCTTGTGTATATGAGCTACTAGACCAGGGGTGTCAAACTCAAGCCCGCGGGCCAAATCTTGCCTACTCTGTAATTATGTTTGGCCCATGAGTAACAACCAGACAGTGTACAGAGGAGAAGAGGAAGAAGCCAGAAGCTATCATTGCACTGCTCTTAATCAGGCCTTACCCTCTGCATAGAACAGAGAAGGGACCAGGTAGCAGAAGAAACAACTCAGTTAGCTGGAGGACTGATAAGATAAAATCACAGGGAGAAATGAAGATCCAGAGCATCAACACTTAAAGGGGATGTATTGCTTCATCAGTTCAGCTGTTCAATTGTAGCTTGATTATCTCAGTTCCTGAAATCCAGGGGCGTTTCTTCCCCTCCCAACTGGGTGTTTCTTAACTGAAGGGTGATGACATCATCCTCCCCCTTCACTGTTCATGCTCGCTCCCAAGTCAGTGTGTTCAACCCCCCCTCCACATGTCACTATATAGTTCCTCTCCTTTTGCAGTCTGATTTTGTAGGAGCTGTTTTAATACCATAGGCCTGCATTCAGTCCAGGCAGTCTTCTATGAACTCAGAGCACTGATCTCTTCTCGTCTCACAACTAGAGGTTTGTTACAGTTGAATCCAGTCTTCTATGAATTCCTCAGAAGCAGCTGCAGTGTCACTGAGGAGCTGGTGGCTGTATAGAGTGAAATGTTGCTGGCCCGTTACACACAGGAGCATCAGGCACCGAGGCACAATTCTGCTGTTTTCTGATTGTAGAAGCAGTTGCAGTGTCACTGAGGATTTGCTAGCTGTACAGAGTGAAATTGTTGCTGGGCCCTTATTCTGAGTGAGAGAGGCAGAAATGTGTGCTCCTGTGAATATGACCGGGGGCTGAACAGAATGTAAATTAGTAGAGCCGCCAGCCAATGAAATTGAAGGAGTGGGATCCGACTCACACTAGGAAAAGTGTTTACACAAAACGAAGATAAGGCATACATGAAAACAAGACTTTCAAATTACTTCCAATTGCTAAAGTTCTTTTTATTACTGTCTCCTATCTGAAGACCATTTAATGAACTGATACAATCCCTTTAACCCTTCTCAACCAAAGTATCTCTGCAGGCAGCAGTGTACTCCAAGCAGACACGCTGTGCAGCAGATAAGAAACATTGTGAAGACCACAGGACTTAGCGAGTTAACTGACTACAGACATTACTAATAAAGTAGACACCGGACTGTTTTTCTTGCCATAAAAGCATACCTGGACACAAGTAGTGGGGAGCAAAGAATTTGAGGGAAAAGACAGGGTTCTGTCATGCTGCAGCAACACAGAATTGGATGAGCAGCAGGACATATTTTGTCTCCCATATAAAACACATACACATGCACAGTGTCTATTAACCTTTAGTCTGGCTCAGTGGCAGATGCAGTCCTAAAGACTATTAAACAGTTGGGGATCAGGCTGCAAACAAAGGTGATGATAGCATAATATTGATCAACTATACAAAACTTGCTGGAAACTTTTCACAAACTTTTTCACATGAATAAAGCTCTCTAGAGATGCTACTAAAATCAGAGACAACACAAGGTGTGCGGTGATTCCAATTAGATCATTGTACACATTTTTTCAATAAATATCAAGGTTGTCCCTTGGCCTTGTCCAAGTTTTAAATTTTGGCCCACTGTGTATTTGAGTTTGACACCCCAGTACATGACTGCATATATTATACTTGCCTCTTGCATTCTGCCTCTCTTCCTCTGCCATTTTCCTTGAAAAGCAGCCCTAGGCTTGCAATGCCCAGAAGCCCACCATGCTCAGGGGCTCACTGTGGGTTTCCCAGTCCGAGCCTGCATTTAAGTAAGAATGGCTCCTGCTCTGGAAAATCAAGCACCATAGAGCTACACAGATGGAGAAATAAATGCAAATTTTGAATGCACTGTTACCAACCCATACGGTAAGTCAAGTGGCGAATCTACCACTTTAGCACCCGTATCGACTGCTACAGGTCCCGCCGCTACTAGGGGCCTGGCCCAGCTAGATGGGGCATCCTGTCCGCGATCTCTGTGTCTAATTAACTGTTTGCGCATCCTCGGGACACATGCAAACAGTCAAAGCATTTAGTAGAGTAGAGCGCCACGGGCATTTTTGCCCCGCTATTTGGCCTAGTAGGCTATAGACCAACCAGGTGTTAGCTATGCATCCTAACATAGGCGGCATGATGACATCACATCATCACGCAACCTATGCTGGGCTTCCTGGAGCGTAATAATATAACAAGTTATAATGACTAGGATTCAGGAGAGGGGTCATTGATCCAGGGATTTTTCTGATTGCCAGATTGAAGTCAGGAAGGAATTTTTCCCTAAAATGAGGACAATTGGCTTCTACCTCATTGGGGGGTTTTGCCTTCCTCTGGATCAACACCTTAGCACAACAGGCTGAACTAGATGGACGACTTGTCTTTTTTTTAGCCTTACAAACTATGAAACTATGAGACGCCCCACTTCTGCTCATCGTGGGACCAGAGAGAGGTGAGGTAATTTTTTTCTTTTTCACTAATGGAGCCCTTTCTACCATCTACCAACCTACTTGGAGTCTACCTACCTACATACTACCTGAGGCCTATTTACCTATCTAACTTGGGTCTACCTATCACCAACCTACTTTTCTGTGGCCTATCTACCTTCCTAACTGGGGCCTAACTACCTGGGGCCTGCCTATCTACCTACCTACCTGGGCGCAACCTACCTAAATTGGGCAATCCTACCTGAGGCCTCCCAAAACCTACCTAAAAAGGCCTCCCCTATCAAAACTGGGCCCCTATTATTTAAATTCGGGGGGATAAACTTATAACTTGGGCCTAACAACCCTGCCTGGGGCCCTTTATTTCCAAACCGGGGTCAAAAAAACCTATTTGGGGGCCTGAAACCCTATCTAGCAGTTGTCTACCTACCCACCTGGGGCATTGCCCATTTACCTATTTTCCTATGGCCTTTTTTACCTTCCTACCATGTGGTACTGCCCACATATCTACCTACCTAAAAACCCCTCCCCTATCACCTGTTGTACCTACCTTTTACCTAGGTTTTTGCCTCTTGCATAGACCCAGTCTACCTACATCCTACTACTTGGGGTTTGTGAACCTACCAGAGCTTTTTATGTATGAACCTGGGGCCTTACCTAACTGTGGCCTTACCTTCTGTTGGCCACACTTACCTACCGGGGTCTTACCATTTATGCTGGCTATTCCCTAGTAAAAAGGGGGATTGGTGGGGGCTACTATCATATAGTATGGGTTTGGCTTACTAATTTGAGTGGCTATCTGCTTAATTTATGCTATCTGTCTAAAAGGAGGTGTCCCCCCTATCCTAGGCCCATATTTTAGTAACATGCCCCCCCGGGCACTTAAAATTCTGTCAGCAAAATACTGATTAGTGTTTTATACTTTACAAGTTTCCCTTCTGGGCTACGTCGCACCAGTGTTTTTCTTTAATAAAATGATCAAGGAGGGATATTGTAGAGGAGTGTTTATTTAAATAACGTTTGTTGTGTTGTTTCATTGTAATTTTTTCACTTTTTTCCAGTTTTGTAAAAAAAAGGTTTGTCGTGTCTGACCCCAAGCCCAGCGCTCTAATACGAGGTATCTGAAAAAACCCCCTCTTTTCTAAATGGAATAAAGGGTAAATAAACACACTGAACAACAAATAAACTGTAAGGGTTCCCCGGCGGCCCGTGGTTGGACCGGGGGTTTTGCACCCACGTTCCGCGGCGGGCCCCGGGGGGGGGGGGGCCCCCGCGGCCCGCACTGCCGGTTTTGGGCGCCCCCGTCCACCCCACTCCCCTGGCCTCGCTCCCGTCGGGTCCTCGCCCCTGGCGGCCGGGAAAATGCGCTTGCGCTTTTTCAGGGTACATTTAAAGGGAAGGTGCCGGAAATTGGGAAAATTCCCGGGGCGCTGTCCCATATAAGTTTGCCCCCACGTCATTCCCTGCTGGACCTATGTTCCCTCTCCCTTTAGCTAAAGCGTTCCCAAAGGTGTTTCCCCCTACGTGTACCAACCCTCTTGCTACTTTTTCCCCAACTCCGAAACCTCTCCCGCCTGCCCTGCCCTTTCCTACCTTCCAGCCCCACAACCATTGCCCGCCTCCCCTGCCCTTCGCTGCCCAGATACGTTTCCGGGACTAGGGGTTTCTTTCCTCGCTGCACCCGGCCGCCCCCGAGAAATTCACGTAGGGGGGGGGCGCCGGTACCCTCACGCCGCACAAGTCCATCCCGTTTGGGCCCCGGGGCTCGGGTGAAAACCGGGGGGTATTTGTTCCCGTTCCCGGGTGGCTTAAATATCACGTTGCGGTGGTCCGGGGACCCACACCCGCCGTCACAGTTGCCCCCGCCAGGATCCCCCAAAGGGCCCCTGCCAAGCATCGGGGACTTACGAGAGGGTTCCCCAGCGTCCCAAAGCAAATCGCACAACGGGCCCAGCAGTTTGGGCCACCTCCCCATGATCTCAGCTCTCGTACCCCCAGCAACGTCCCACCTGGGCCCAATCGGTGGATCCGTCTACGTACCCGTTCCATTGGTCCCGGGGCCCCAAGCTTGGCCCCCTTCCCCATCAGTTTTGCCGGGGATCCCAAGCTCTCCCGGGGTTTTCCATTACCCGTGCTCTATGCACATAGAACTGATGGCGGATCAGTTTCCTTGGGAGGGGTCAAAGGGTGGCCTTCTGGTGAGCCTACATCGGGGAAAGGGCCCCTGGCTTGGGCAATCCTCTCGGGAAAGGAACGACCCTGGATGGGACTACAGACCTTCCCAGGATTCCGCCCCATTTCGAGGCCCGGGCACTGCTTCCTCTGCGGGGAACCCCCCTTTTGGCCTGTCAAGACGACCCCTGGGTGGGTGACTATGGGGTACAGTTCCGTACTCGGCTTGGAGCTTTTTTGGGGAAATGATCCCCCTCTGTCACTTTAAAAGGGCCTGTCCCCCGGGGTTAAAAGAGTTTTGGCAAAAGAGACCTCCCGCCCTCCTGAGTGAACTAATTCATTGAACCCGTATTGATGAAAGGGTTCGCAGAGAGGCAGGAGGAGCTGCGTCAGGAAAGAAACGGGCACGCCCCGTGGGCGGTTTAAATCTGGCCCCTTTTTTTCGTCCTCCTTACTGTTCCTGAGCCTCTGGGGTGGAACCCCCATGCAAGTGGACGGGCCAGTTATCGGGGCGGGATTTGAACATGTCTTACGCCCCCACCCCGGGCCTTTTCCCGCAGAAGCTGCCCCTAGCCCCCCGCATCCGGGGAAAAACATCACACCTAGGAGCCGTAGGAGAGGCGGTCCTGGTGCAGTTTCCTCCTTCATTTTTGATGATGCCAGGGGAGGTGACATCTGATGTGGTTCTTCGTTCCGGATTTCGCTCCGGGATTGGGGGGTTCTGCAGGGAATTCTCTTAGCCTCATTGGTAACCCTTCCGCATCCCTTTTTGTCCGGTGGGAAAGCCGGCTTATATTTCCGGTCAGTGGGGGGCTCCTCGTGCCCCCACCCAGTACATAACCCGGCCGGTGAAATCGTGGGGGGCCAAAAGGAGAAGTCACGTTCCACGTTCGTCCCGTGCTTCCCGGCGATCTCTTGGGGGCTTCCGGGGCTGCAACGTCACCCCCCCTCGCTCATTGGAAGAAGGCGAAGCCCTGCGTTGGGGCCGGAATGCCAGAACTGTTCTTCGAGGTCCCACGCCCGGGTGCCTACCATTTCCCCGCCTCCCGCTCGCAACCCCGTTCCACCTGCCGGAAAGTACCGGGTTTGGGGTGTTTTCCCCGAAAAAAGGGTGAATCGCTGCCCCCCATCGGCCTTACGATTTTTCCATTGCCTCCTCCCGGGAACCATCCACCCGGGGGGAGGGTCTACCCGCTGTCCTCCCAAGACTCGGGCCCATTCACCCCTACATTGGGTGAATCTGCGGGAAAAAGGATTCATTCAAAAGTCCTCCCCCCCAGCCGGAGCGATTTTTTTTTCGTGCAGAAAAAGGATGGTTCCCTCCGTCCGTGTATAGACAAAAGGGGTCAAATAAAGATCACCGAAAAAAAACCGTCCCCCTCTCCCATGATCTCAATTTTTTGCCGTTCAAGGGGGCTAAAGTTTTTTCCCCAAGTTGATCTGCGAGAGCCTAAAACCCTTCTCCGAATTCGGGGAGGGGGATAGTGAAGACGGCGTTTAATCCCGAGAGGACATTTAGTATCTGGGGATCCCCTTTGGGCTCTGTAACGCTCCACGGTGTTAAAAGAATCTCAATGATGTCTTCCGGGAATCTCTTGACACTGTTCATGTGTACCTAGATGACATCCCGTTTTTTTCCCTGATCTTCGGACCCCACCGGGCTCAGTAGCCAGAATTTTGCAAAGTTGCGCAGCCTGATTGTACCCAACTAAAAAATGCTTATTCCCTCGGACCCCGCCCACCTTTCCTCGGCTAATAGTCTCGGTAAGGCCTAAAGTGGACCCAGCAAAACTCCCGCGATACTGCGTGGGCCCCGTCCCGTCGGTCTTCGGGGTAAAAAGCGCTTCCTGGGGCTTCGCGAACTATTACCCCAAAATTTTTTCCCCACTTCTCCCCCTTGGTGGCCCTATCGTGGCCCCCTTTCTAGGGAATGCGAACCCAAGGCTGGCCTCGGGGGGCCCAGAGGGTTTTTTGGATTTAAAGACGGCCTTCCCACAGCCCTGTCTTGGGCCGTCCTGATTCCCAGAGGCCCCTTTTTCCCTTTGGGGGTGGATGCCCTTTTTTCCGTGGGGGCAGGGGCGGGGCCTCACGCAGAGAAGTCCAAAAGGGAAGGTTTACATGTGGGTTCTTTCAAAAACCTTTTCGCCGGGGTGAGCGAAACTATGCCCCTTGGGGATTTTGGGGAATTTGGGCCTCAAGTTGGGCCCTAAAGGAGTGGGAATCTGTGGGGGGGGCTGTCATCCAATAACATCTTTACGGACCACAAAAATTTGTTGTATCTTCAGACGGCCCAAAGTCTAAACCCTCGCCAAGCCCCGGGGGGTCTTTTTTTCTACGGTTTGACTTTCATTACATTTGGCCTGCTGAGAAGAAGTCAAAAGGGGGGATGCCCCCTCTCGTGCCTCGGACGTGGTCTGAAAAACCGTGTCAAACACATATTTCCCCCCAACGGTTGGTTCACGTGGCTCCGCAGGTCTCCAAAAACATCCCTAGGGGAAGAGTACGTGCCCCGGCATCAGGAGGGGGATTTGGAGTGGGGGGTGCTCTTGGGGGGGGTCATCCCGGAGCTCGGAAGTCCCATGCATTAATTTTCGTGGCCATGGTGGCCGACTCTAGACAGGATGTCAAAAGGGCTAAAACCCCCCCTGGGGTCACTTGTGCTCGGGAAAAAAAGGGCCCCCGCCACGGCCCCTGGCCTCTTGCACCTCTGCCGTGCCTAAAATCCCATGGACGAATGTAGGATTGTCAGGTCACCAGTCTCCTTGGGAATTCGGGCACCGGGTGGGGACAGACCCTTCTCAAAGTGTCCCACTTTTTGCCCTCCCTGGCCTGCCCTCTGCCCCACAATTGGGTGTCTTTTTTCCGGAGTTTCCGGCTTCTGGACGCCTCACACTTGTTCCCTCCGCGGTGTTCAATTTGTTTCCCGTTTTTGGCGTGTGTTGTGCTCCCTCTGCAAGTCAAGTTGGACTTTTCATGGCCCCAACTCAGTCCTATGGGGAGGTGGGAGGGTGAACAGATTTGGGAGAAAAACCTGCGTCACTTTGTGTCCGGACGCAGGACAACTGTACCCAGCTGCTCCCCTGGGCCGAATTTTCATTAACCTCGGAGGGTGCGCCGGGCTCCCCGTTTTTGTATCTATGGCCGCCACCCCCCCACACCCCCCCTTTCCCCGCCCCTAACTCGGATTTGCCGCTGTCAAGACCCGGGTTTGGGGTACAAGACCTCTGGCAGGGGACACCCCATTTCTACTTCGGGCCCCCGCCCGTATGAAATCTCAGGGGGACAAAAGGAAAGACCCGCCCCGACGTTTTTTCCTGGGGACCAAGTTTGGGTCTCTTCAAGTATGTGCGCCTGAAAGGGCCCTACTTAAATTTGGGGCCCCCGCTTCCCCGGACCTTCAGGTTCTTGTGTTGAACCTGTGACATAAAGCTCTGTTTCTTTCCCTCTCTCCGGATCCCCCAAGCATTTCATGTGTCCCCCCCTTAAGCTCTGGTGCGAACGGTTCTCTCGGAAGAATGTGCGCCTTCCCATAGCCCAAACCCTGTCATCTTCGAGGTAAAGGACATTTTTAAATGAAAACGGGCGAGGGAGAGTTTCTTCCTCGTGGATTGGAGGGTTTTGGATTGAGGAGAGATCCTGGGAGCCGGAAAAACCAATATCCCGAATCGGGACCTCATCCTCAGATTTCTGCGGCTAAAAAGGTGGGGAGGCCTAAGGGGGGGGGGGGGGACTGTAATGGGTTGCACCGCGGCCCTGGTTCGGACCCCGGTCGCACCCGCGTTCCCCGCGGCGGCCCCCGGCGGGGACGGGGGGCCCCGGGACCCCCCTTTTCCCGGGGTGGGGCCCCCCCGTCCCATTCCACTCACCCGGCCTCGCTCCCCTCCCGGGCTTCGTCCCCTGCCGGGCCCGGGAAAGCGCGTGCGCCCCCTAGCGCGTGGCGCTTTTTACGTACTTTAAAGGGACGTGCGCCGGGAAAAGGGTAATTGCCGGGGGGCTTCCCCATATAAGTTTTGCACCCCCCGTCACTTCCCTGCTGGATCTTGTTGCCTCGTGCCCTTTGCTAAAGCGTTCCCTAAGTGTTTTTCTCGCCCCCACTGTTACAGACCTCTTGTACGTTTTTCCCGACTCCGAACCCCTGCCCCCTCCCGCCCTTCCTGTGTCCCCGAAAACCCCGAACCATTGCCCCCTGCCCTGACCTTCTGCCCGCCCCGATAAAAATTCCCCGGGACCACCTTCTGTCCTCGCTGCACCTCCGCCACTGCAACAAGTCACTCAGGGGGGACACCTGGTTCCTCACGCCCCGCAATCCTCCCGCTTTTCGGGGGGCTTGGTGAAAACCGGGGGCTACTTTTATTCCCTTCCCGGCGTGGCTTAACTATCATCGCTTGCGTGGGGCCGGGGGATCCATACCCGCTGTCAAAAACACTTTATTTAAAAAAAAACCCCCCTGATACCGCCCCTTTTTGACCATTTTTTTAAAAAAATGGTCCAGACAGGGTTTTACAAGTCCAATAAATCCTTTTGTCCAACGGGGGAAAACTGGAGAAAAGCAAAACACTATAAAAAAATACGTACTAAATTTTCCTCCCTTCTCCCCTGAATATCATGATCAAACCCGCAGCTATCTTCTGGGGGGAAAAGGGAAAGGGTTTCTGACTGTACGACCCCAGTTGTAGACTTCCAAGGGATTAGTCCTCTGATCATTCCCCAACCCTTTCCGAAGACTGTGCCCCTAAGTAGGCCGGCCCGTACCCTTCCCCCCCCAGGGGAGTGTGAAAAGAGGTTGGGGGACATGGGGGGTTTTTGCCCAAAAGTGAGGAGTCTAAGATATTTGTGTGCAAATTCTGCAGAAGAATTCATCATGGCGGTCTGGAACAATTGCAGAGGAAAAGGGAAAATGAATGACTTTTCAGAGAAAGTTTTATCTGTGAGTCTTTTGGGTAAAGCACTGTAACCCTTAATTTGGCAGAGCCTATGGACAATTGGTACTACCACTATATGGGCACTGCATGGTGGTAATATTGATCTTTGCATACTGAACTTTATTTAGTAATAGTATAGGGTATTATTCAGCCACTAGGTAGTGGTTATTTCTGGTCTTGTTCTGGCGGTATAATTAGGTCCTTATGTAGTAGCATTATTTGTAATGTTGGTCTGGGTATAGTGGTATTTGTTCAGTAGCAGTATGATAGTGATATATATGGAGAGGAAATCGCGATGACGTCACATCATCGTGCTGTCCGCGCCAAGCACAGAGGCTGACTAGCCGCACATTATATTGTGGAAGCATGGAGAGAGGAAAGTAAGTGATTTCTTTCGTTTTTAACACTTATGGCCCCTATAACCCTATCTGCCTGCTTGCCTTCCTATCTATATATATATATGGCCCCTATATGCCCCATATCACATTGCCTGCCTACCTATATGGCCCCCTATAACCATCCTAAACCATGCCTACTTATCTATGTGAGGCCCTTATACCCTACCTAAACCTTGCCTGCCTACCTATATGGCCCCTATAATCCACCTAAACCCTGCCTACCTATGTGGCCCCTATACCCTACCTAAACACTGCCTGCCTACCTATATGGCCATTTTACCCTACCTAAAGCCTGTTTGCCTATTTGGGGCCTCTTATAACCTATTTACCTACCTATCTACCTATGTGGGCCCCACCTATAGACTACCTAGCTACCTGGGGCCCTCTTACAGCCTACTTAGCTACCTGGGGCCTACCTACAGCCTACCAACCTACCTGGGGGCTGTCTAACTAACTGGGGCCCAACTACTGCCTACCTAGAACCAATCTACCTACCTACCTGTAGCCTAACTACTGCCTACCTACCTACCTGGATCCTACCAACCTACCTACATAGGGGCTACCAACATATCTAATGGTGGTTTACCTGGTAACATGATTCTGAAAGGTACAGGCCATAGCTGTAACACAATATCCGGAGGGTGAATCCTATGTTCCTCCCCCCCTAGGAGACTGGGCCTCTAAGCTATGGCCTATACCCACTCTGCCACCTCTTGGAAGTTTGTAGAGAGGTGAGGGACAAGGAGTGAGGTGTAGAAAAGTGAGGATTCTAAGATATTTGTGTCCAAATCTGCAAGGATGAGCTGTGGCCAGGATAATTCATCACGGAGGTCTGGATTGGATGCAGAACTAAAGGGAAAGTCAATGACTTATCAGAGAAACGTCCCCTGTGAGTCACAAGATGTAACTGCACTGTAATCACTTGTATGTCTGCAGAGTCTGTGTATATTGGTGTCTACCACTATGTGGTCACTGTATGGTGGTTATAGTCTGCAGAGTCTGTGTACACTGGTATCTACCACTATATGGTCAATAAATGGAGATAATATCAGTCTTTGTATATTGATCTTTATTCGGTAATAGTATAGGGGTATTATTCAGTCACTATTTGATGGTAATTTGTGGTCATGTTCTGGCGGTATAATCAGGTCCATATGTAGTAGCGTTATTGGTAATGTTGGTCTGGGTACAGTTGGATTTCTTTGGTAGCAGTATGATGGTGATTTTAATGGCGAGGTCATTGTTCTTTGTATTATCTAGTAACTGCATGATTTAAGAGGTCCCGGTAAATGTTTGTGGTCTGGAGCTTATCTATTTACGCTTCTCTTAAAAGGCACTGGTAAAAATGGGCGGGGAGGAGGCTGGTGGTGGTGGAAGGGAAACCCATCCAAAAGTTTGTTATTGTGCCCAGGCTTCTTTAGTTACATCCCTGGATAAGGTTTTGTTCATAAGGGAAATTCACTCAAATTTGAAATCATTTTGTTTCCACATTGAATTCAGTTTGAAAAAGAGTCCCATTATGTGTAAAGGGAAACTTGCAATACTTGGCATAGAAAAAATATATATGACATGTCATTTATTCCATATAGATTCTATGCAAAATAAGTGATATGTCACTTTCTCTGTGTTGTTTCTGTACTGATACGGAGAGGACAGACAGGATGTAGATGAATGTCAGGATCCACTGCAAAATTTGTAACATAAAATTTAAAATCCTCAGCAAAAAAGTGACAATTCTACTTACAAAAAACTGCATTATTTAAATGTAGCTTCTTTCAAACTTACTTTTGGTGTTTGGTAAAAGGCAGAAAAAAATCCAAAACAATAGAAGGCGTTTGCATGATATAAGCCAGGCATCCAGACACAGGTGTTCCACTGACCTCATACCGTCACGCTTAAAGGCTACTATGGTGCACAGCAAGACGGCAATGAAGGCTGGACTGGAGGTTGAATCTCTTCAGCAACTTGGACACAATGATTGCCAGAGACTGGTCTGGAAACAACATGGGCAACATCATGAAGAATCTTTTACAAGGAAATATCACACTAGAAATACTCCAAAGATTATGGTGTGTGGTGGCATCATGTACAGTAGCTGGACCTCTCTGGTTTTCATCTCAGGTGTACTAACCACTTGGGATTACATTGATTTGGTGGTTGAACCAATGTAAAAGCCATTTCTCAAAAGTGTCCCAGAAATTTTTCTAACAGGCAAAAACCAAGCCACATGCTGCTTGTGCTACTGTGAGAAGATTATGTGACCTAAACATGCTACTATGGGCTGCAAAGTTACTGGACTTGACCCCTATGAAACACCTGTGGGACATCAATAAGGCAGTAGTTGCCAGTTGTGTCTGAAAGCTGAGAAATAATACATGCATACACATGTATTAAGGGAGCAAATGCTAACTTATCTGGACTTATCCCACAAAACCATGACTATAGCACAAACTAATGAAAAGTTAACACTGAATATGATAGAAACATAGAAGACAATGTCTCACTGCTGGCCTGTCAGTCATAGTTCCTCCCGCTGACCCCCACTGAAAGCTCTTGCAAAGGGTATGTGACTGTCTTAGCTCAACCATGGAGCAATAGAAGAAGCCGGCTTGGTCTGATGAATCACATTTTCTATATTTGTGGACGGCTAAATGCATGTGCATCACTTACTTGAAAAAGAGATACCAGGTACCAGGATTCACTATGGTAGGAAGTCAAACTGGAAGAGACAATGTCCAAATGAAAGGATAATAATGTCTGTCTAAAGTAGAAATCCTTGGCAGAAATCCAAGGTAACGCTTCAGATTTCTGTCAAGAATTGCGTATCGGATTTTTCCGATAGGAAAATTCTAATGTGTGAACATACCCTAAGTAGAGATGGGCGAATCGATTCTAACGAAGTGGAATTCAGTTAGAATTTTATGAAATCTTAGGTTCTGAACGAAGTCGAAGTTTTGGGTGATTCGCGGGAACGAAGCGTGCTTTTGATTTATAAAGTGGCTGCGAGCACGTGGCGTAACATGGGGCAAAGAAGTCTGGGAGGTAGAAGGGCGTAGCCTGCATGACATGTGCAGAGATGAAGCCAATCAGAGACCGGCGGGATTCTGTGATGTCACCGCACTATATAAGTCCGGGCGCGACGCTGGGAGCTCGTACCGCTCTCACTGTACTGTGTAGGGAAGGTGCTGCCGCGGCTGCTTATGATATCTCATACTAAAAAACTCACTTTTATACAGCAATATTTGGGGTGTGTCACAGCTTGTCTCAGAGACTGCTTCTCTTACGTTCTAATTATGATTTTTTTGGGGTATTGGAACTGAAGTCCAGTGTGCGTCCAATACAGCTGCATATACATTTTAATGCTATCTGCTCAGTTTTTCAGCACATTGAAAATCCAAAGGTTATCTAAGCCTGTTCCTGTTGTATTCATTTAAAGAAACTGCGTTTTTACAATCCAAATACCACTTAATTTTTGGTTGCTCATTTCTTTTGCGCAATTTAGATCCAGGGGTTAATTCTGCTTTTGTGGTCACTAAAAGAAACGTTCTTTTTCACCTCCAAAGAAGAAATTTTGCCTGTAGCATAATTCACAACCAAAGGTTAATTACAAGTTTTTCTGTTGTTCTGTACCGTAAAATACACGCCATTTTAAAACGCTACAAAGCTGGTAATATTTGGTTGCTCATTTATTTTGCGCAATTTAGATACAGGGGTTAATTAAGCGTTGTTCTGCTGTTGTGGTCACTCAAAGAAATGTTCTTTTTCACCTCCAAAGAAGAAATTTTGCCTGTAGCATAATTCATAACCGAAGGTTAATTACAAGTTTTTCTGTAGTTGTGTACCGTAAAATGCACGCCATTTTAACACGCTACAAAGTTGGTAATTTTTGGTTGCTCATTTTTTTTGCGCAATTAAGATCCAGGGGTTAATTAAGCGTTGTTCTGCTATTGTGGTCACTAAAAGAAACGTTCTTTTTCACCTCCAAAGAAGAAATTTTGCCTGTAGCATAATTCAAAACCGAAGGTTAATTACAAGTTTTTCTGTTGTTGTGTACCGTAAAATACATGCCATTTTAACATGCTACAAAGGTGGTAATTTTTGGTTGCTCATTTCTTTTGCGCAATTAAGATCCAGGGGTTAATTAAGCGTTGTTCTGCTATTGTGGTCACTAAAAGAAATGTTCTTTTTCACCTCCAAAGAAGAAATTTTGCCTGTAGCATAATTCATAACCGAAGGTTAATTACAAGTTTTTCTGTTGTTGTGTACCGTAAAATACACGCCATTTTAACACGCTACAAAGCTGTTAATTGTTGGCAGCATATTTCTTTTTTGAAATTTACATCCAGGGGTTAACTAAGTATTTTTCTGCCTTTAGCATAATTCATATCTGAAGGTTAATAAAGCCTGTTTGTGCTTTTATATTCAGTAAAATACACAGTGTTTTTAACCACTTAAGCCGAACGCCTGAAAAGTAGTTAATGACCAGAACATTTTTTTAGTTTTGGCCTCCTTGCATTTAAACAGTTGTAACTTTTTTATTTTTTCAATGACGCAGTTGGATGAGGCCTCGTTTTATTCAAGACAAGTTGTACTTTATAAGGGAATAGTTTAAGTACACTTATAAATAATTTCAGTATTTTTTTTTATTTTTTTCCAAAACTTTTTTTTGTTTTTTTCATTTTTTTTTTTACACCATTAACATTTCACACTTAATAACTTGTTAGATTAATTCTACAGGTTATTACGGTCGTGTGGATACCAAATATGTGTAGGTTTTTTTGTGCGTGTAATTTATGTACAATTATTTTTTATTAAATATTTATTTTTATTTTATTATTTATTTTTTTTATTATTTTTTTTTTACACTGTTTATGTTTTTTTTGTACTTTTTTTTTGACTCCCATGAAGGGAGAACTGTTTAACATTTTTTTAAATTTTTTTTTACACTTAGTAATGTATTAGCATATTCATATATGCTAATACATTCTAATCTGTGTCATTCTGACACAGGCAGTGATTAGGACAGCACACAGTGCATCCTAATCACTGGCTTCATACACAGACAACTCTGGGCCACGCTAGGTCCCCAGAGCTGACTGTGCAGCCGTTCCCCGGGCTCTGTCGGGTCACCGGGTGTTCCGATCACCCGACAGAGCAGGGGATCCCTTTGATTGCGCTGCGGTAACGCACCGCCGCAATCAAAGGGTTAAAGCATCGGGTTGCGGAGGTTTCCTCCGCTCCCCGATGCCTGCAGGACATGCTCTGGGATCGGGGCTGTGTAGTTCAGCCCCGATCCCAGCGCAGCTGCGGCACCAGGCGCCGCAAACCCCGATGTCTGCAGCGACGTCAAAAGACGTCGCTGCAGACGAACGACCCGCACCGGCCGCCGTCAAAAGACGGTGCGCGGTCGTTAAGGGGTTAAACGGCACATACAAGTAAATTTTTCCTGCCCATTTGTGGAGCGCAATTTATATCCAAGGGTTACCCAAGCTTGTTAGTGGGTTCATTTGGAGTGAAATACATGGTGTGTATTTATCATATACAGATATCATCATCAAACAGTGTCTGTACATTTTAGAACAAACAGTATGTCAGACAGAGAGGTGGCAGGCTCTTAACCTGCGAGTGGCAGTGGCACAAACATTGCTGGAGCAGGCCCAGGTCGTAGCACAGCAAGGGGCCGTCGCAGCAGGGGTCACTCGGTGAGGCCACAACTGCCGCTGTCATCTAGCGGCCGTGTGTTGTTCAGCAACCCAATGGTTCTTGATTGGTTGACTAGGTCATCCACTTCCTCCCAGATGACATCTGACAACCCCAGCCAAGAGTTTGTGGGAACGTCAGACACAACCCTTAATTGGCATGGCCCGGGAGCGGGTCAGCGGGCCTCCCCTGTCCTCAACCCGCCTCTGTCCCATCCAGTTCCCTCAGCCAGAGATCTACTATGTGGTCTGGGCTCAGTGCCACTATACAGCGAGGATGAACAATTTGAGGAGGGCAGTCAGCAGTTATTTGGCAGCGAAGAAATGGGGCCAATATCCCCTGCTTCTTGCTGTAGGCGGCAAATTATAGATGTGGAGAGTGGCATGGGAGGTCAAGCTGTGAGGGGTCAGCCTCTGCATACCAAGACCGGCGATGAGGACAGCAGTGACGATGAAACACAAATCGATGATGATGTAGCTGACCGCACTTGGCAGACGGGTGAAGCAAGGGCTTCATCATCGTCAGGAGAAGAGGGCGTCAGCTTGTGCGTCAGGCAGCGGCGCAGCCAGCATGTGGGTTGTGTGGCCGTGAGTCAGCAGGGTAGCAGCAGTGTGAGGTCGGGAGCCAAGCGGCCACGGGGTAGAAAACCCGCTTCGCAGGTCCAAGAAAGTAGCGGCACAGGGGCTCAGCGAGGCAGCGGCGGCAGTAGTCACTGAAAAATCAGATACTCGGCGGTGTGGAAGTTCTTTGCTAAGACACCGGAGGAGCCGAATATGGGTATATGTAGAATCTGTGGGCAGAAAATGAAGCGTGGCCAGGGAGCTAACGTTGGCACCACGGTCCTGTGTCAACACATGCAGCATCACCATCCGGTGGCCTGGGAGAAACATGGCTCAAATGTGGTGGTCCACCAGCCAGTCAAGGCTCCACCACCTCTGCAGAAGGGAGCTGTTTCTCTTTGCCATCATCTCCCGGTCCAGATGCTTCTACTCCTCGCTACTCATGGCGCCAGCAGTCGTTCAGCGAGGCGATTGCAAAGAGACAACAGTATGCATCCAATCATCCTAAGGTGCAGAAGCTGACCGTGCTCCTGTCCAAGTTGTTGGTACTGCAGTCCCTCCCTTTCCAAATGGTGGACTCTGCACCGTTCAGAGAACTAATGGCTTGTGCCGAGCCGAGATGGAGAGTTCCAAGCCGTAATTTCTTTTCCAAAAAGGCAGTACCAGCACTTCATAAATATGTAGAACTGAAGGTGGGAAAGTCCTTGAGCTTATCGGTTTATTCCAAGGTGCACGGCAGCGCGGACTTCTGGAGCTGTAACTACGGTCAGGGCCAGTACATGTCCTTTACGGCCCACTGGGTGAATGTGCTTCCTGCACAGGCACACCAACAACTTGGACAGGAGACGCCGCTTTCTACTCCACGTTGTAAAACTGCGGCTCCTGCGCCAATGTCCGCCTCCTCCTCCTCCACCACCACCACCATCTCAGCCTCCACAAGTACTGCTCCATCATACCACATGTGTAGGGCACAGCGGTGTCCCGCAGTTCTACACCTGGCTTGCCTCGGCGAATGAAGTCACACAGGGAAGGAACTGCTCCGCGTCATGCAGCAAAAAATCGATGTGTGGCTTTCTCCGCACCAACTGCAAATCGGAACCATGGTGACGGACAATGGGAGTAACATGGTGTCCGCGCTGCGCCGAGGAGGGATGGTCCATGCGCCCTGCATGGCGCACGTGTTCAATCTAGTTGTGAAAAGGTTCCTGGAGTCTTCCACCGATCTTTAGAAGCTTCTGAAAATGGCCAGGAAACTGTGCATGCACTTCATCCATTCCTACAAAGCCAGGAACACCCTCCTCAAATTGCAGCGGCAGAACAGCCTCCCCCAAAACACTCTGATATGCGATGTTTTCACCCATTGGAATTCCAGCCTGCACATGTTGGACCGACTGTATGAACAGAGAAAGGCCATTAACGATTTTTCGATGATCCAGGCGGACAGGAATACTCCCCTGTGTAACTTTGATGTCAGCCAATGGCAGCTCATGCGTGACACCTGCCATTTGCTGAGGCCATTCGAGGAGGCGCCGTTATTTGTTAGTCGCCAGGACTACGGGATGAATAACGTCATTCCACTGCTTCATGTCCTGGAACAGATGCTGAAAAATCTGTCTGGGCAGGGGACTGGAGTCATGGCGACTACATCTCGCGGCCACATGAGTCCGGTGGGGACTGAACTGGAGGAGGAGGACATTGGAGCAGAAGCATTGTCTGGTGAAATGAGTGGATTTTCTACCCAGGTGACAAGAGAGGAGGAGCAGGAGCAGCTGGAGGAGGTAGATGGAGATGAGGAAGACGAAGCAGATGACCCACAAGCACCGGGGCAGTATACAGTGGAGATTGAGGCAGGGAGCCCCTCGGAGTCACTTGTGCAGATGGCTCGTAGCATGCTGATTTGCCTGGCTAGTGACAGCCGAATAGTCAGCATCCGGCAGAGGGATGACTTCTGACTCTCCACCCTATTGGACCCTCGTTACCGGTCCAAAATGGGAGCCTTTTTCCCAGCTGCTGAGAGGGAGGACAAACTCAAATACTATAGGGAAATCCTCCGTAGTCAGTTGGCCGCTGCCTATGTGCGGCATCGTCCCTCCTCTGCCAGGTCTGACCGGGGGGTTCTTCAGCGCTCACGTACTACTGCCGCGGCTGCTGGGGGAAGGTGGGGGGGTAGGAGCAGTACCAGCTCCATGAGCAGCAACCTAAGTCTGGAGTCACTGATGAGCAGCTTCCTTCACCCGCCTAGTGAGGAGGGCAGTCGCGAGCAGCAGCAGCAGCAGGACCTGGGGCAGTCACTGAACCAACAGGTGGTGGTCTACTTGGACAGCATTCTGCCACCCCAGTTAGAAGATCCGCTGGACTACTGGGCAGCCAAACTGGATGTGTGGCCGCAACTTGCCGAGTTTGCAGTGGAGAAACTGTCCTGCCCGTCCAGTAGTGTGGCATCAGAGCGGGTGTTCAGTGCGGCGGGGGCCATCGTTAACCCAAGGAGAACCCGCTTGTCCACGGGAAATGTGGAACGACTGACCTTTTAAAGGTGAATCAGGCGTGGATCGTCCAGGATTTCCACACACCAATGCCTTAGGCGTCAGGCTACATCAGCCATGACGCCTCACCCAAACTGTGAGAAATGAGTCTGGATTCAAACTATCTACCTCAGCCACTATACTGATGCCGCCACCCGCCTGATGCCACACATCTGCTGCCAGTTTCACCACCTGCCTACCACCATCTTTACCAGGGACTTCCACACTGTCATTGTGCCACTCTGTGGCCTACTACTGCTTTTGCCACCTCCAGAATGTCATTGTGCCACTGCCTGACCTCATGCTGCTGCTGTGGCTGCTGCCTTGCCCTCCACACTGTGTCGTGCCACTCTCTGACCTCATGCTGCTGCTGTGGATGTTACCGTGCCCTCCACACTGTGTCATTGTGCCACTCTCTGACCTCATGCTGCTGCTGCCTTGACCTCCACTCTCTGTCATTGTGCCACTCTGTGGCCTACTACTGTTTTGCCACCTACAGAATGTCATTGTGCCACTGCCTGACCTCATGCTGCTGTTGTGGCTGCTGCCTTGTCCTCCACACTCTGTCATTGTGCCACTGTCTGACCTCATGCTGCTGTTGTGGCTGTTGCCGTGCCCTCCACACTCTGTCATTGTGCCACTGTCTGACCTCATGCTGCTGCTACCGTGACCTCCACTCTGTCATTGTGCCACTCTGTGGCCTACTACTGTTTTGCCACCTCCAGAATGTCATTGTGCCACTGTCTAACCTCATGCTGCTGCTGTGGCTGCTGCCGTGCCCTCCACACTGTGTCATTGTGCCACTCTGTGGCCTACTCCTGTTTTTGCCACCTCCAGAATGTCATTGTGCCACTGTCTGACCTCATGCTGCTGCTGTGGCTGCTGCCGTGCCCTCCACACTGTGTCATTGTGCCACTCTGTGGCCTACTCCTGTTTTTATCACCTCCAGAATGTCATTGTGCCACTCTTTGACCTCATGCTGCCGTGGCTGCCGCTGTCACCTCCACACTCTGTCACTGATGTTGCCTTCTGAGCCCTCAGCTTGTTTTTTTCCAGCTGGCGCTGCCATGACATTATCAGGCTACATTCCCGCTTCAGTTTTTTGGTCAGTTTTGCCCTCTTAAGTGCCCAGGGAATTTTATAGTGAAGCGATTCTAAGAGCGGCGGCAGTCATCTGCGTGTCATACTAAAACACAACATTGTATGAAGACCAAACCAAGCTCCCTCTGCATATTTAAGCATGGCACAACGTTCTACAGCACCCTGCAGGCTCTTTGCAGCCTGGAAATAGCTGATTTTTAACGCGATTCATCCCGAAGCAATTAAGACCGAAACGAATTTTGTCAGAAAATTCGGCGAAATCAACGAATCTAATTTTTGAGAAATTCGCCCATCTCTAACCTTAAGTACACCCTTTCAGTACAGCAGTATTCCCTAATGACAGTTTCCTCTTTCAACAGAATAATGTACCCTGTAACGCTGCAAAAAAGATTCAGGAACAGTTTAATGAACATAAACAGTTCAAGAAGTTGACTTAACCCCTCAATTCACCAGATCTTAATCTAGTCAAACATCTGGAATGTGTGAAAAATTAAGTTTGATCCATGGAGATCCTAACTGGCAATTTATAGGACTTAGGAAACTGCTGAGAACACATTGGTGCTGGTAATGACACCTTGAAACATCTTATAGAGTTCATAGCTTCACAGGATAGAGGTGTCTTGGCAGTACAAGGACAACCTACACAATACAAAAAGACCAGGACATACGAGGCTCTCCATAATCTATCCTCCCATCTCTCTGGTTACCCACTGACATACACAGAAGCCGACATCAAGGGCTGAGCTGAGTGGTCGAGGATCCACCCTATCAATGAAGTAAATCTGTGCATGCACAGTGATGTTGTACATGTGTAATGTTTTTTTTTTTGGAAAGGGAAACAAATGTGGAGCTGGGACATGTGCAGTGTGTCAGTAAAGAAACTGCTGGTCTCGTAAGGAAACATGGTATACAGGTGGGGGTGCAGAGGTATGAATTATATAGTGATTGGAGTATTGTGTGATTTGGAGGGATGGGTTTCTCTTTTAACAATGAGACACACAACTGGGGGTAAGAGGATAGCTTATTATTCAGGGTGGTCTGAATGTTTGCCCATATAGCTGTGGTCCATCATCAAAGACCTTTTCTCATATTGGGGGAGACGTTTATCTTGTACTTTTCGCGGCGATTACTCTGTGGTCTGCAAAGAGTCTTATCAGAGAACTGGTAGGGATAGCTCTAGTATATTTGACTTGTTGGTCCTGATTCCCACTATATCAAAATCAGAATGAAAGGGGATTTTTTGAGGACAACATGAAGGATGTGAACTGAAATGGAAGCCCATCTCTGCTGATTACTAGACAACTGTTACAGGCTATCTATATTCATCCATATAAGGATCTTTTTCCTTACACCATTGACTATACGATATTTCTGGCATTTCTGAGTGCTCATTGGTTTATGGCTGGCTGCTCTGGATAGCATATGAAAGTGTGCAATAGACATTTTTTTTTTTTTTTAATCTGGGACTTTTTAACTATAGATTTCTAGTAAGTGACTGAAACACCGTCATCGACCGTATTTTTCGGACTATAAGGCGCACCGGATTATAAGGCGCATTATCAATGAGCGCCGGTTAAGTCTTCTTGGTTCATATATAAGGCACACTGGATTTTTAAAAGGCAGGGCACATTAAATGAAACAAAGCTCAGACCGCAAGCCAAGCTTCATTCAACACTTTCACAATAAGGCCTCGTTCACATGGCTTATTTTGCCGCGGATTGGCGGCGTACTGCACGCCAGATTTGCGCTTCAATATGGCGCCAATCCGTCTGAGTCATTACGGTAATCCACTGCTCTCATAGAGAACAGTGGACTCCGTCGCTCCTCCCCGCTCGGCAAATCCGCTGCGGGGGGAGAAAGTGACATGCACATTATTTACGGCGCGGACGCGCCGTAAACACTGCATGGTCTATGGGGCCGGGAGCGGCGCCCCCGCCCTGCTCCGGGCCCCCCCCCCGTCCCGCCCCTTATTCACGGCGGATTTGTGCGCTCAATATGGTGCACAAATCCGTCGGGAATAAGCCGTGTGAACGGGGCCTAACTCTCAACTCGTAAACTTGTAACAAAAGTCAATACATGTACATATTTCCGTGCCGTATCGCGAAATACGTGTCACACTTAGTGAAGCTTATTTGCAACTGATTTGCAATGATTTCGGAAAATATTTACATCGGAAATCCGACGTGAATCAGTTTTTGAAATCAGCTGCGTGGAACATAGCCTTTGTGCACATATTTGCAACTGATTTGTAACTGATTTCGAAACGTATTTACTATTGTAAATCAGTTGCAAATCTGCAGTTGCAAATCAGTTCGAATAGTGTCACTAAACTAGCTGTACTAATATGTTCTGAACAAAGCCTAAAAACCCAAGTGATGAATTGATTCATATATAAGGCGCATCGGACTATAAGGCGCACTTTCGATTTCTGAGAAAATCATAGGCTTTTATGTGCGCCTTATAGTCCGAAAAATACGGTACATCTTCTCTTTATCACATTGTTAAAGAAAAGCATATCACGCAGTATATACATTCTTCTATGCTTTTCGTTTATAGTTAATAAAAGACATTATAAAGTAAAGAAGCCCCACTGACCCCAAAGGGACCCTTGCATGGCCTTTTTTAGAAAAGGAGATATAAAAAGGAGGTGAAAGATGTAGGGCACTGCACATGGTACAACACAACACAATGCATTTAAATTTTGCAACAAAAAAAAAAGTTTTTTGGTTCCCCAAAAATTTCGAG
>JAODAL010052255.1:0-26108 GCA_025379985.1 Phyllomedusa bahiana
GCCCCGAAGTGGGGGTCCAAGGCTTGTTTTCTCCAGGGGGAAAATCCGGGGCTTTTTTAAGGTCTGCACGGCCCCACTTACTTTTTAAATGGCTTGCCATCCACTTGGATTTTGTGGGAAATTTCTGACCTTAAAGAGCGCCCGCACTTGATCTTCAACCCCCTGCATCTCAAAGCGAATATTAGCCCCCCAAAATTTTCCCGTTGTTTGGGAAGGGGAAGTTTCCCGGGCCCCAGCCCCAGCGGATCCATCTTTTTGGCTTGAGTATCTTTCCCACGATACTGGTGATACTGCGGGAATCCAATGGCCGGGAAAGGTAAAAACACGGGAGGCGGGGGGATAGAGGTCCCGGGAAAGGGTTAAGGGGTTGCGCTTGGTCCGAAGTGAAAGGGGTTAAGCGGTGGACGACGCGGGCAACAGGTTGGGGCGCGGGGTTTAACTGCAATGAACAGGCAAGGCTGGACGGCAATTTTCCCCAGGCGAAAAGGGACTGGAAAGCGGGAAGCTAAGCACAAATTACTCAAGAAAGTGAAAAAACAGGCTTGGGGGATTTATATGGGGAAACCAGGAACGGGAAAAACAAGATGGAAAAACAGTTGAAAAACAACCCACCATTTTAAATAAGGGAAAACTTAAGGGCAAACAAGTTATAAGTTCCAAGGCAAAGTAGGAATTCCGGACGGAACTTTTAAAAAAAAAACCCACGAAAACTTTAAAACAAGTACTTTTTTTTTTTCTTTTCCCCCAAATTTCAAATTTTTTTTGCAGTTTTTTGGGAAAATTTTCTTTGGCAAAGTAAATAATACCATTAGAAAGTACATTTTGTCCTGCAAAATACACTCACCGGCCACTTTATTAGGTAAAAACCATGTGGGTAAGGGGTTTGGACCCCCTTTTCCCTTTTCGAACTGCCTAAATTCTTCGGGGCATAGATTCCACAAGGTTTTTGCAACGATGCTAAATTTGGGTTTCCGGGGGGCCCCAAAAAGGTCCCAAAGAAAATTTTCCCCCACCCCAAATGAACACCACCCCCAAACCCCGAACCGTTGATAAAAGGGCAGTTTATCCATTGCTTTAAATTTTTGTTGACGCCAAATTCTGACCCTACCATCCGAATTCCGAGCAGAAATCGAGCCCTACGGGCCCAGGCAAACTTTTTTTTCCAATTTTACTGTCCAATTTCTATGAGTTGGGCAAATTGGACCCTCAGTTTCCGGGTTCTTAGCTGAAAGGAGTGGCCCCCCGGTGTGGTCTTCTGTGCTGTAGCCCACCCTCCCCAAAAAGTTCGCCATACTGTGCGTTCAGAAAAGCTCTTTGCCTCCCTTTGGTTGAAACCCGGGTGGCTATTTGAGTCACTGTTCCCTTTTTATAAATCACCCCTCAAACCCATTCTGCCCATTTTTCTTTTGACCCTGGCCCCAAAAAGGGCTTTTTCCCCCCAAAAAGGACCCCCCGCTCACTGGATGTTTTTTTTTTTTTTCGGCCCATTCTCTTTTTAAAACCCAAAGAGAGGGTTTTGTGCTTTGGAAAATCCCAGGGATCAGAAAGTTTTGAAATACTCAGACCACCCTTTTGGACAAAAAACCCCAGGGCCACGTTCAAAGGCACTAAAATCCCCTTTCTTCCCCTACTGTTTCTGGGTTTTTTAAAACTGCGGGAATTTGCTTGACCATGCCCTACAGCCTAAATGAAATGAGTTGCCGCCGGGGAAAATTGGCGGGAATTAGAAATTAATTTTTAAACGAGCTTTGGGGACAGGTGCCAATAAGGGGCCCGGGGTGAGTGAAAAGTCCCCTTATTTTCTTTGTAGATGGAAAAATTTTAAAAAAAGTTATGGCTCCGGGAATTTGTGAGGAAAAAAAAACCCCTTACAGGCCAAAATTTTTTTTAAACCGGGCTGTCACTAAGGGGGTTCCCCCTTTAAAGATCCAGGGAAAATTTTTTGTTAGAATGTAAATCCAGCCCGGGATTTTGATTTGGGATCAGGAGCAAAATGTTTTTTTAAAAAAGGGGTTTTCCCAAGAAGTAAGCCCCTTTTACCTAACGGGCCCTGAAAATTCCCCTCTTGAGGTTTGAAAAAAAGGGGCGTTGTGTTTCTTTTTTAAAAAAAAAACAAGTACCCCCCCTGTGTGCCCTCGCTTCACCCCCCATGGACAATCCTGAAACAGCCCTCTGTATTTAAAGTAAAAAATTGTTTGGGGTTTTAACCCACAGGGGGAAACTGAAATTGTGCAAAAAGGAGAAAAAAAAGCTCTAAAGCAGGCAGCATCTTTCATTTGTTCACAAACTGATGCAGGGGGGGAAAAGGGGTGGCGGGGACCCTTTTCATGTTTTTCAGAAAATTTACACCCCTTTTAAAAGCTCCTTATGTTCCCCTCCCCTTTCAGATAAAAGTGCAAGTGACATATTTTTTAGAAAAGGGGTTTTTAAATACCCTTTTTGGAGGTCCCACTAAACATTAGATCGTGGGAAAAACCCCCTTTAAGGGCAGATTTTTTTTAAATGCCTAAGGGGTTTCCCTTTATTCGGGGTCAATAGAGGAAAAACCTAAAATTCCAACCCCCTCTTCCTTTCACCCAAACATCTTCTTCCCACCCCGGTTAACTTGATGGAATACAGAAAATGTTTTTTTTTTTACTTTACTATGAAAAGTATGCAAAAAGGGGAACCCCCCGGGGGGGCCCCCCCTTTAAAGCTATTAATTGGGAGTTGCTTTTAAACGTTTTAAACATCATCAAAGAGGAAAAAAAAAGCAAAAGAAAGAGAGAGCAAGTTTTGCAGATTTATAGGGGACAAGTACATTCTTTTTGCAGTAGCTGTTGGTGGGCTCCTAAAAAAACCTCCCCCGGGTTTGGGCCCAAAAAATAGCCCCAAACGGTGGGTACCTAGAGTCAGCTCCTTTTTTGGGGCCCTGGGCACTCATTCCGACAACTGGTAAATGAAAAAATTTTCGGGGGTTTTAAAACACGTAAAACCCATTGAAAACTGTACTGAGTCATGTAAAAAAGGATTGCCGTTTGGCCACATTTTGAAAAGAGTGGCTTTGAGGGATACTTTCCCAAAATTTTTTTTCAAATTTCAATTTTTGGCTATTCACGTTTAGCTGAAAAAGTTTTTATACGCCACAGCTAACGCCATCTTTTTGCCCATATTTTTTGGATCAGGCAACCAATTTTAAAAAATTTTTAACTTTTTGCTTTTGGTCAGCCCTGCGGGTAAAAAAAAATTTCTTTTGTTATAATTTTTTCTGTAAAGGGGGGGGGGAAACGCAAATTAAAAGGGGAAAATTTTTTGGGGTATGTTACAAAAAAGCGAAATTGTGGCGGCACAGGGTAGCCCCGCAATCCCGGGGGCCCATTAGCGCTTTTGAAAGTGCCACTTGAAAAGGTTTTGTTTTTAAAATACAATGCCCCCGGGGCCCGCTCTCCCCGTAAGCGCCTGAGAGAGGAATCAATAGTAAAATCTTCATGGTCTAAAAACACAAAAAAGTTTTTAAAAACAGCAACCCAATTTATTTGCTAGACTTAAAATTGATGTTTTTAAAACCTTATTTGCGGGGCTTATTTCTGCGCAAATTGGGCTTTTAAGTGTGCCCACAAATTTTCCTTTGGTAAAACAACAAAAAACTTTGGAACATCCCTATTGATCGGGCGGGGTAGCATGTTAGGCCATTTTTACACGGCTTATAAAAGAGGGGAAATTGTGAGGGTTTCCCGGTCGAAAATCCTTTTGAATAAGGGGGGGGGGCGGCCCCGGCCCCTTTAACTTCCATTATCCACGGCGCGTTTTGTCCCTGGTTAATGTGCAGGTGACTTTTCTCCCCGCCGGGCGAACCCCTCTTTTAGAATTTGGGTTTACCGAAATTTTCGCGGGGAATTGGCCCGTTACGCACCCAAACCCGGGGGCGCAGTGGGGGCCCAAATCTCCCGCCGAAAAAACCCCCGTGTGAACAGGGCCCAAATAGGGGCAAGAAAAACCTTTGCGGGAATGATACATTGTTCTGGGGAAGTTGAAATTTTTTTAAAAGGGGAAAACAAATTAAAAAAAAAATTCACATTCATATTGACAAAGAAAATGCATTATTATATTTTTTTTTTGCTCTTTTTGTGGTTTTTTATATAATTTGATTTTTTTTTAAAATTTCTCTATGTTTCATTACTTCTTTGACTTCCCCCTTTTTTACTCTAACATTTTGTCATTAAAATATCTTTGTAATAAAAAACACCCTGCGATAAGGGATTTCTTGCACACCAACAGCATAGTGAGATTAGTGTGCCCTTTCCCAATCAGGGGGTTTTATCTCTTTTCTATTATACTAGGGAAAAAGGGCAACATTTTTTCTTTAAAAATTTTTCATTTCATTTTGGACTAACCCAAATGAAAAGAAAAAATTCCCAAAAATTTTTTAAAAAAAGTTTAGCATGAATATTGGGTTTTAAAAAAAAATACCGTATTTTTTGGACTATAAAATTTCTTTTTTTTTCCCCCCAAATTTGGGAAATTCCCTTAAAAAACCAAAAAAATACGGTAGGGGGGTGTCTTATGGTCCCGGGGGCGTCTTCAAGTCCGGGAAAAAAACGGTAGGTTTCGTTTAAAAATCCGAAAAAAACCTTTGAAAAACCTCCTGTACCCCCGCCAAAAATACCCAGGGGGCCTCAAACCCATTTGAAATTCACAAAAGGCGGGGGCCGCAGCTTTACATGACACCATTCAGGGGGGTTTTCCCCCCCTCCACAACACCCCGGGAAAGGCCCCCCTTTCCCTTTTAAGCAGACTAAGTTTTGTTGCTAGAATATCTGCACGACCTCCTGAAACCCCCCTCCCAAAACCCACCCAAGTCCCTCAACACCCTCTGAAGGGCCACGGGCTAAGGCCTCATTTATTATAAAACACCCTCCTGGGGCCCTTCCCAAACCCCCCCCAAGCACCCGAAAAAACCCCCCCCTCAAGCAGGGCCAAGTTTGGGGTGTGCTAGAGACCCCAGAAAAAAACCCCCCTTTTCCCCCGCCCCAAAAAAAAACCAAAGGGCCTCAAAACCCTCTGAAAGGGGCACACGGGGGAGGCCCCGCGCATACATTTAGCACCCTTCAGGGGGCCTTCCAAAACCCCCCCCAAACACCAGAAGGCCCCTGCCTTTAAACAGACAAGGGGTATGTGCTACAGTACCGTATTTTTTTGGACAATTTAAAACACACTTTTTTTCCCCCCCCAAATTTGGGGGGGAAATTGGGGGTATGTCTTAAAATTTGGGAAAAAAACGGTAGGTGTGTCAAATTTGGGGGTGATCCCTTTAAAATCCAAAAAAAACAATTTTTGGTTTCGTCTTTTGGTTCGGTGGGGGCTTAAAAATCCAAAAAAACGGTACTGCTTTCTGATGGAAGTGTCCTTTAATAATAAAAAATTTTTTTTCCCGCCCGTGAACCTGCCGGGAGGAAACCCCAAAATTTTAAAAATCCCCCAAGGCCCGGGTTCACGTGCTTTTTTTTCCCTGCAAAATTTTTTCTTTTGTATTTGGAAGTCCAAAAAAAAGGAAAGGGGTTTAAAACCAAAAGAAAGGGAACAATCTTTTTCCCTTAAAACTTTTTCTTGTTTGGGTTTCCCAAACCCGGTTTTTTATTTTATAAATACTGATCAAAAAAATGTGTCAAAAAACCCCCTGTGTAAATTGGTTTCACATGGTGTTTTTTTAAACCACATTTTGCAGCATATTTTTTAAGCCAAAAAAAGGGGTGGAGCCCCCACAGAGAAAAGTATAATGAAAGGCTTGTTTCTTCTTTCCCTTTTTTTCCACCTTCCTTTGGGTTTTGGCTAAAAAATACTGAAGCAAAATGCTCATAAAAAACACTTTTGGGGAACCCAGCCCGAGGGTGGCTCAAATTTGGCCTCATGTATGAAAATGTTAGGTTAATTGTAGGTGTTTTCTGATATTTTTTTTCAATACGCTAATTTAAAAGTGTTAAAATAAGTACAAAAACTGCATCCAAAAAACGTATCCCAAAAAAGTTTTCTGAAAAACCCGTAAAAATATTTATATACGTATTTTTTCATTTAATTTTTTTTAGATTTTTATTTCACGTTTTCTTTTAAATTTTCAGACATAACACAGACAATTTAAATTTGGACCCAAAGTGTATTTTAGGCGCTTTAAAAGAATTTAAAATTCTTTCCCGAAAGTTGGGGGGACAAAATTTTTGGGAAATTTTTTGCCTCCAAAAAAGCCCCCCGTTCCCATGAAAGGGTTTTTTCAGCATAAAAAGGGGTTTAAAAATTGACATTTTCACCCCCTTTTTTAAAGTCCGCAAAACACAATACACTAACCTTTTGAAATAATGAGATCGGGTTGGAACATTGTAAATACGTATTTTTTTGGGAATATTAGGTAATAAAAATTTACCCAAAAAACCTTTTTGGGGAAAAAAACCCCTAAACTTTCTTTATTGCCCAAAAACAACCCAAACAGAAACTCCCCCTTTATTTTATATTGTGCCTTAAAAAAATAAAAGTGGCGTTTTATTGTTGCTATGGGCCCAAAAAAAGGAAAATATTACACCTAGGGCGTTTTCATACATGAACCCCTTTTTCTCCTTTAAAGTTTTTTGGAAAAAATAGCATTTTTTTTAAACCCTTTTTGGGCCCGCCGTTTTTGGGGTAAAAACACTGTGACCAGATGTTTGATTTAAAAAAAATTTTTTTTCCCCTTTGGGCACCCTCCCACCCCCACGGGGGTTTTTGGGGTTTTTCAGCCCGGTTTTTGCGGGGGGTTTTAGGCCGCCTGAAAAACCGGGCCCCAAAAAGAGCACAAATTTTTTCTTTTGGAAAACCCGTTCAGCAGTCCCCACTGCACGGGTTTTCTTTCCGACGCTTTTTTTTCCCCCCGCAAAACATTTAGCAAGGGAACAATCTTCCCCTGGTTTTCCCCAAAGGAATCTGTTCATGTCAATGTGAAAGGCCCGGCCCTTTAAATTTTGAGAGCAGGCATGGGCGCGTCCCTAGGGCCAAAGGGAGCGGTTTCGCACCAGCCCGGGGGGGAGAAACAGGGGGAAAAGCAGAAGCGCGGTGGGGAAGTAAGAAAACGAGTCGGAGTGGGGGCCCGCAGCCCAACATGCGGGTTTTCGGCGCCACTCGCCGGGGCCGGGGGGGGACGGATGTGGTTTTGGGGTCAAAAAGTGAGCCACGGGGCACCCCTGACCAAATAGCATAATCATTTAAAAACAGCCTATTTCATTTTTTAAAAAAATACAAAATGGTGTACAAAGGGTGGCAGTTTTAAACCCCCTGCCCGGGGCAGGAAGGGAGTAGAACGATTAAGATGGTGTCTTCACAAGGTTTCCAGCCGCCATGTAAACTAATCAGGGACCCATGATTGGAGTGAGACACTGTGCACATAATCTCCAAAAAATTGGGAATCTCGCAAGAGAACAAAGAGTGACTTTTTATCACTATAATTTTTTTTGCCATAGGGAAACTTTTAAAATCTAAACAGTTTTTTCTATCTGTTAAAAAAAACTAAAAATAACTTTTATTATTTCTCTTAACCTCTTTACACACTATTTTAAAACCCGATCACTGTGCACCGGGACCCCTTTTCTTCCGGGTCATTTAGAAAGTTCCCGGGATTAAGGGTTAAAAAAGCACGAATGGAGCCGAAGTGGCAAACCAGCACCCGCCGCCCCTGTAGCAGGGGTCGTGGGGGCCCAACCGGGTAAACCCGCCATTACCCACACTGGGGCTTTGGGTTTTTGTCCCGTGTTGTTAAGGGGCTAAAGGGGTTTTTTTTACTGCAAAATTTTGCTTTCCCCCATAAGCAGTTTTAAAAGAAGACTTTTTTAAATACATTGGTCAAAAAGAAATTTCCCCTTTAGCCCGGGGATTTAGAGGGGATTTTTTTGGGGGCTCTGAATGCACTCAGGTTTTTTATGTTATCTGCATACCAATGGACGGTTTTGCTATCTGATTATGAGGGGGCGCAGAGCGACGTCACTTACTAATTTTTATCAAAGTTAAAAATTTAATGTATTAAAAAATTAGCTTCACTAAAAAAAGTTTTATGTGCTGTGAGGACTGAAAAGCATGGTTTATCTGAAAACTTGTTAGAGAAACAAATTCCCCCTTTGGTGGTGATTATGAAGGTTTAAATTAAAAAAAAATTTAAAAACTGCAATAACTATATATTAAAGATTTTTACTTTCTACCACACACATTCAATAGGAATCAAGTTTTGTATACCAGAATACTCCTTTAAGGACTGGACCACATGGAGGTCCATTGGAAAAATTGTCATGTGACCACACACAACCTGTTAGCACTGCTCAGAGCAACCAATGAGATTTCAGCTTTTCCAGAGCATATTCAGAAATATAATAATGAATAATGTAATTGAAATTTTGTTTCCTGAAAATATCTTATGCATAAGGCACAAGGCATGGGCGTTACTCTAACCATAGTAGCCATAATAGGTGTTATAGGGCCCAGAGGTTACTCAGGTACAAGAACAATGTTCCTTTTAGTAGGTAACAAGTAGTTGGTGACTTTCTCCTCTCCAGCACTACTATGGGGGTTAGCCAGGGGCGCCGCTATAGAGGGTGCAGGGGTAGCAGTTACTACTGGGCCCTGAAGCCTAAGGGGGCCCAAAGACTATTCTGCCTCATAGGAAGATACCTGTATTAATAAATGGGACATGGTATGTGGGGGCCCTTTAATCAATTTTGCACTAGGGTCCAGGAGGTTTAAGCTACGTCACTGGGGTTCCCTGAAACATGGCGGTATTATTTGTACCTTTAGGCTATGTTCACACGGCTTCAACTGGGACGTATGTTGCCCTGTATTTCACGCGTACTGCGCTAAATACGGGGCGAGATACGTCTCAGTCATTACGGTAATCCACAGTTCTCATAGAGAGCTATGGATTACGGCTCCTCTCCCTGCTCGCACAATACACCACGGGGGGGAGATAAGTGACATGTAAATTACCAGCGGCAAATACGCACCGCTAGTAATGAATGTCTATGGGGCCAGCCGGCTGCCGGCCCCCCCGCATCACAAGAGTCGGAGCGAGCTCCCGTAGTCCCGACGTAATTGCGGACCGTAATTACGCCCCACAATTATGCCGTGTGAACCCTGCCTTAATTATTGTTACTTACGCTGTTGTTTTAGTTTATTGTCATTAGATAGTGGGACCCTTTCTTATTTTTGCTATGGGGCCCTATGAATGCTAGTTACGCCCCTGGCACAATACCAACCTTACACATCTTGTCTTTCCTTATGCTGGTGCGGTTTAGATTGAGCCATTTTTTCTGCCTGACACTCTACCTGCAGTCTGTGTCTGCAGACAAGACAGCTTACTTTACCAGTAGCAGTTTGCTTAATCCATGATAGTGGTGACAAGTACAAGTGAAAAACTTTCCTCATTATAATATCTGATTAGCTGCCAAAAGTTTGGTTAAAGTTTGTTCTCCTGACATGTCTGTTTTATTAAATTCTTGGGTTCCCTGTGGAATAACAATTCTGCAGCATCTTCTCTTATAAGTCTGTATTTTTCCTCCTAGAAATGTATTACTGAATCTGTCAGCTGGGTGTTACCAATTGGGGTGTGCCCCTGCAGTCTGACACTATCCAATCAGTGCTGACAGTCAACGTGTGCAGGACACACCCCTTTGAGAACTGTAATGGTGACACCCATCTCACTGATGCAGTATACTACAATGTAGCCACCACATTTGGTCAGTTTTCAGCCACGTGCACTTGTGGGACAAAATAGGGTGGAACAACAGGGCCGAAAACATACTAAATGTAGTCACAATCTAACTGTCAATGGCCATATGGCATGTATGCCATGGTGTGTATCTGCATATCTTCTAGGACAGGGGTCCACAACTCCAGTCCTCGAGGCCCCACCAACAGGTCATGTTTTCTGGCTTTCCTTAGCATTGCACAGGTCATTTCATTACTGTCAGTGCATTCTGTGGGAGATCCTGAAAACATGACCTGTTGGTGGGCCCTGAGGACTGGAGTTAGGGAACACTGTTCTAGCAGGTATTCTAACGTCTTACTATAATGATAAGAATATTCTTTATTTATATAGCAACAACATATTACACAGCACTTTAGAATGTAGAGGGTATAATTACAGACAAAAGACAGAGATTACACAATAAAAGCTAATTACAGATGAGACACAAGGTGTGAGGGTCCTGCTCACAAGAGCTTACAATCTATGAGGGTGCCTGGGGGAGATGAAGGGTGAGAAGTGCTGAATTTACAATGGCCCAGCCTTGTTTCATAAATATGAGGTGGTTTACATAAAAGTTGGGTGAACCTGCCCTCTGACTGTACATCTATATACAGATAAGTGCCTGTGGGTGCCCTAGTGTAGGGAGTGACAGAAGTGTGTGTGACTGAAGGTGGGGGCTTAGCAACTAGGGATCCCTGGTAGGCCTGCCTAAGAAGATGTATTTTCAGGGCACTCTTACAACTATGAAGATTAGGATTGTGCCTGATGTTACGTGGTAGGATGTTCCAGAGAATTGGTGCAGCACGTGTGAAATCTTGAAGACGGGCATGGGAGGTTCGGATGACTGTAGTCTGTAGTTTGATATCCACAGCAGAGCGGAGAGAGCGGGTCAGGTGGTAGACAGAGATGAGGGAGGAAATGTAGGGGGGTGCAGCGCTGTGGAAAGCTTTATGGGTGAGAGTGATGAGTTTATGTTGTATTCTATACTGAATGGGGAACGAGTGCAGTGACTGACACAGGGTAGAGGCAAGAGAAAGATGAGCCTGGCTTCTGCATTCAGGACAGATTGTAGAGGGGAGAGTTTGCAGAGTGGGAGACCGATACTACCTATTGGTTGGCCTATTTTATGCCAATATTTTGAACCACACAATTGGCACAATTTTTGGCGTACAGTGCTGCATTTCAGGCCATGATTCAACTTTACCATTAAGCCCTGCCCCTTGTTGAGTGTGGCACAAAAAATGTCTACAGTACATAATAAATGCTCCATGATATTGGCACAAACGGTACCAAAATTATCCAATGTGCACTGATGTCTGCACATCTCTGTTTTTTTAGTATTTTTCTTTGATTTAGGTCATATGGTCAAGGCTTATCCAACAGGACAATCCCTTTATAGTGGTCTGACATACTGTCTGACCCATTTAAGGTTTCAGGCAGTACATTTCCAGCTTATACATGCTTTGCACCTGTACAATGTGTTGTGCTCTTCTTCTTATATTCCTCTTAGAACTTATAAGGTTACCATTCCACGGGTGTGTCCCTGCACACACTGACTGTCAGCACTGATTGGATAATGTCAGACTGTACAGGGACAACCTCAACAAACGGTAACACCCATCTGACAGATTCAGTATTAGGAATAACAGAGGAACAGCACAACACAGAGTTATAAGAGAAGATTCTCCAGAATTGTTACTACACAAGGATTTACTAAAACAGACATATGAGGAACAATCACAGGTCCTCTTTAAAGGGAATGTGTCATCAAAAAATGACTTATTTAACTCCCATTTTTATGTTAAACACATTTTTTAGAAATTTTTGGTTATTTTTTTTTTTTAATTTTCCAGATCACTTTCAATATTTTTTATTGATTCTTAAGTCCTGCAGTTTTCACTTTGGCCACTAAGGACACTTCCTGTTCTGTAATAGGAGATTTTCAGTGTCTGCTCATTATTAGTAAAAGCAGGGTCAAACTGAAAGGAGACACCAATGTGTATAGATAACACAGAATCCACCAAGAGGAGATAGTCACAGCTCCCCCTCTCTCCTCTCTGCACACTGACTTCTTCCCAGGTCACACAGCATGACTAGAAAACTCTCCTATAGATGTCTATGGGATAGAATCAGTCTTAAGGCTCCTATGTGCATGAAGCTGCTGTAAAGTATCTCTCTGACTGCTGTTAAAGCAGTGCAAGCAAGATTGTCTTCCCCACAATCATATATAGACGGCCGAATAGAGAAATCTACAATCAGGAAATAAAAACGACTGAGAGGAAAAGAATATGGATCAGGGGCTTGATTTAATAAGTAACAAAAAAAATTTGCGACAGATTCCCTTTAAGTATGAAGAAATATCTAACGGGGTGACATTACAAGTAAGGCTATATTCTGGTCTTCAGGGCCAATGGTAGCTTATAATGTAATAAAAACCATTGATGGCACCTTCCAGCACCATGAATAGTCCTTGTCTGACACAGACCCAAATCCAAATATCTCGTAAAAGCTTGGATTTGGTTTATATTAATCTATTAATAAATGTTACTGTTTTTTTTCCTGCATAAGCTGCATCACTAGACTGCATCTCTATGAAGAAAATACATACTGATCCCAGAGAATGTGATCTGACATCCTACCTGTTTCTCAGTGAATGTTATTCTTTACAAAATACATGAAAAAATTCCATAAATGAAACCACTAGTGAGAACAAGTCGATGAATCAGGATTTTACTATTCAGTAAAGTACATGTTTTCCTGTAATCCCTGCCCCCATACACCATGCCATCTGTGTGGAAGGGTCTACACTGGTCAGCTGTCTGATTTTGTCAGCATATTTACTAAGTGTAATTGACACTATCAGCCCTGCTGTAATCTGATGTTTGTATAAGGCCAGGGTTAGCATCACAAGTGTCGCTGCTCCTGAATCACAATATCTCTTTTCTGAATATTTTGGAGCATATTTAGCAACCACCAACCTAATAGCATCCTCTGATGGGATGTAGAAAGTGTCACACATTGATTTTAAAAGATGTATCTAAGATGAAGCATTAATTGGAATATTGTGTACAGCAGCGGTCCCCAACCTTTTTTCCACCAGGGACCGGTTTTATACCTGACAATTTTTCCACGGCCCGGTGGAGGCGGGGTTATTAGGGTCAGGGTTATTAGGGGCGGGGTTATTGACGGGGTTGGATGTTTAGAATCACACACAAAGAAAAAACCCCCAATAAAGTGTATACTGTGTCATTTGTAGGTATAGTATGGGGGTAACCATATTTTAAAAGCAGACGATTTTTTCAGCTCTTGGTCATATTATATTTAAAGCGATCCACAAGCTACAGTCAGTCTGCAGTAAATTTACGCTTTTACATAAATTAAATTTTATATATAATATATATATTAATAATATAATATACAAAGTAATCAGCTCCCTCATTATTGAGATTATCCCCCGAAGTAATGATATAAAATACATGCCCCCTTCCCGTAAAATAGATAAATACATACCCCCCCCAGTAAGATAAAAAACATACCCCCCTCCCGTAATAGATAATACATGCCCCTCCAAATAATAGAATATACAGCCCCCCCCATAATAAAAGATAAATACATGCCCCCCCCCATAATAAAATATATACATCCCCCTCCAGTAATAATAGATAAATACATGCCCCCTCCAGTAATAGAAAAATACATACCCCCTCCATAATGAAGATAAAACATGTCCCCCTCCAAATAGAAAAAAACATACCCCCCCCAAATAAAATAAATACATACCCCCTCCAGAATAATAGAAAATACACCCCCCCAGTAATAAAATAAATACATCCCCCCCCATAATAATAGTAAAAAACAACCCCCCCAGTAAAAAAGATAAATACAAGCCCCTCTCCATTAATAAAAAAAACCCCCTCCGGGAATAAAAAATACATACCCCCTCCATAATGATAGATAAATACATGCCTCTGCAGTAATAAAAGATAAATACATACCCCCTCCAGATAATAAAAATACAACCCCCTCCAGTAAAATAAATACATGCCCCCCCCATAATGAAGATAAATACATACCCCCTCCAAAATAATAATAAATACATACCCCCCCCAGTAATAATAGAAAATACATCCCCCCCCAGTAATAAAATAAAAACTGCCCCCTCCAAATAAAATAAAAAATAAACCCCCCCCCCATAATAAAGAAAAAAAATCCCCCCCCCATAAAATAGATAAATACAACCCCCTCCAAATATAAATACATACCCCCCTCCCGTAAAAAAATAAACATGCCCCCACCATAATAATAATATATAATTCCCCCCTCCATAATAATATATAAATACATGCCCCTCCATTAAAAAAAAAATACCTACCCCCTCCAGTAAAATAGATAAATACATGCCCCACTCCCTAAAAGATAAATCAACCCCCTCCGGAATTTAATAAATACTGCCCCCCTCCATAAAGATAAAAATATACCCCTCCAGAAAAGAAGAAAAAACTGCCCCCCCCAGTAAAAAAATTAAACAAGGCCCCCCTCCAGTAATAATAAAAAATACATCCCCCTCCATAATAAAAAATATACATCCCCCTCCATAATAATAATAAATACATCCCCCTCCAAATAATAGATATATATGACCCCTCCAGTAATAATAGATAAATACATGCCCCCCGCCAGGAATAGATAAATACATACCCCTCCAGGAATCTAGATAAATACATGCCCCCTCCAGTAAAATAGATAAAAAACATACCCCCTCCAGAATAATAGATAAAACATACCCCCCCCGTAAAAGATAAATACATACCCCCTCCAAATAATAGAAAAATACTCCCCCCCCAAAAGATAAATACATACCCCCCCGTAATGATAGATAAAACATCCCCCCCCATAATAATAAATTTAAAAACCCCCCCATAATGATAATAAATCATGCCCCCCCCCCCTAATGAAATGCCCCCCTTAGTAAATACCCCCCATAATATGCTCCCATAGTAAATGCCCCCAAATAAAAGCCCCTCCATTTTAAATCCCCCCATAAAATTTTTGCCCCCCATAGTAAATGCCCCCCATAGAATATGCCCATAGTAATATGCCCCTATATTAAATGCCCCCCATAGTAATTCCCCCTATAATTTTCCCCCCATATAATAGCCCCCCATATAATATGCCCCCCTAAATAGCCCCCATAGTTATCCCCATAGTAATATGCCCCCATAGTGATAGCCCCCATTTTTTGGTTGCCCCCATAAAATATGCCCCCCAAGGAAAATCCCCCCAAGAATATGCCCCCATAGAATTGGGGCCCCCCAGTAAAAATGGCCCCCAGTAAAATGCCCCATAGTAAAAAAGCCCCCCCTGAATAGCCCTCCCGTAATATCCCCCCCTATAAAAATGCCCCCCCAATTTAAAAATGCCCCATATAAATTTCCCCCAAAATAAATTCCCCTCCGTAAATTGCCCCTCCAGAAAATGCCCCCCCAATAAAATTTTCCCCCCATAAAATACCCCCCATTAATAGCCCCAAAGAAAAATGCCCCTCCATAATAGCCCCCCATAGTAATATCCCCATGTAATATCCCCCATAGAATTTGCCCCCCATAGTAATAGCCCCATAGTAATAGCCCCTCCATTTAAATGCCCCCCATCTAATAAAAAAAAAAAAAAAAAAAAAAAGGAAACGAACATTACCCCATTTCCCGGGTCCTCGGCCGACTCCTCCCCCCGCGTCCGACGGCACGAGGGGCGGGGGTGGGACGTCACTGCAAACACACTTCCTGCCCGCGACTGTAATGCGGATCAGGAGCGCCGCATCTACAATGATAGGGAGAGCAGGGGCGGTAATGCACCGCCGCTGCTCTCTCTATAGTGAAGCAGCCACACGATGTGTGCAGCTGCTAAGTCTGAGCAGCCGGAGTACATCGGCCACGCAGAGAAGATGCCGGCCGCCCGGACTAAAGTCACCGGGCAGCCAGCATCATATGTAGCCGGTGCCGCGGACCGGCAGGGGATGGGCTACGGCCGGGTGCCGGTCCGCGGACCGGCAGTTAGGGACCCCTGGTGTACAGTTTTGGGCACCAGTGCACAGGAAAGACATTGTAGGGATTGAACAGGTACAAAGGTGGCAACAAAAATAATACAAGGACTGGGTGGACTACAATACCCAGAAAGATTAGTTTACAGAAAAGACGGCTTCGGGGGGACATAATAAATATGTTTAAATACATCAAAGGTCAATATAGAGATCTCTCCCAAGATTTATTTATACCCAGGGCTGTATCTAGAACAAGGGGCATCCTCTACGTCTTGAGGAAAGAAGTTTTCTACATAAACATAGAAAGGGATTCTTTACTGTAAGAGCAGTGAGACTGTGGAATTCTCTGCCAGAGGAACATTTCATGGTGAATTCAATAACAGAGTTCAAGAAGGGCTTGGATGCATTTCTGGAGCGTAATAATATAACAAGTTATAATGACCGGGATTCTGGAGAAGGGTCTGGATACATTTCTAGATGTAATAATATAAAAAGTTATAGGGACCAGGATTCTGGAGAAGGGTCTGGATTAGAGATGGGCGAATCGATTCTATCGAAGTGGAATTCGTTTAGAATTTCAGGAAAACTTCGGTTCGGAACGAAGTCGAACTTTGGGGTACTTCGGTGAACGAAGTGTGCTTTTGATTGATAAAATGGCTGCGAGCACATGGCGCTACATGGGGCAAAGCACTCTGTGAGGAAGAAGGGCATAGCCTGCATGACATGTGCAGAGATGAAGCCAATCAGAGACCGGCGGGATTCTGTTTAGGTCACCGCACTATATAATCCGGCGCGACGCCGGGAGCTCACACTCCTCTCACTGTGCCCATCAGGAAGGTGCTGCCGCGGCTGATTGTTACGAAGAATTGATTTTTATACAGCGATTTTGTTGGGTGTCTCAGCTTGTCTCAGAGACTGTTCTCTTAATGTTCTATTTCTAATTTTTTGGGGTATTGGATCTGAAATCCAGTGTGCGTCCACTGCAGCTGCATATACATTCAATATCCAAGGGTGATCTTATCCAGTTTCTGTTGTATTCATTTAAAGAAACAGCGTTTTTACAATACAAATACCACTTCATTTTTGGCTGCTCAATTCTATTGCGCAATTTACATCCAGGGGTTAATTAAGCGTTGTTTTGCTGGTGTGCTGACCCCAAGAAACCGTCTTTTTCAACGCCAAAATATATACATTTTTCCTGTAGCCTAATTCACAAGCAAAGGGTTAATTACAACTGTATCTCTTGTTGTGTGGCGTAGAAAACACGCAATTGTAACACGCTACAAAGCTACTAGTGTGTGCGGCTGAATTCTTGGCGCAATTTACATCCAGGGGTTAATTAAGCGTTGTTTTGCTGGTTTGCTGATAAAAATTAAACCGTCTTTTTCAACGCCAAAATATATAAAATTTTTCCTGTAGCCTAATTCATGTCCGAAGGTTATTTAAGCCTTTTTGTGCTTTTACTTTTAGTAAAACACACAGTTTTTAAACGGCACATACATGTAAATTGTTCCTGGCATTTGTGGAGGCATTTATATCCAAGGGTTACCAAGCTTGTTTCTTGGGTTCATTTGGCGTCAAAACAGGGTGTATATTTATTCATAGACAGATATCAGATGAAACAGAGTCAGTACCTTTGTAGAACATACAGTATTGTCAGGACAGAGAGATGGCAGCTCTGCACTGCGAGTGGCAGTGGCACAAACATTCCCGGACAGCCCAGGTCGCAGCACAGCAATGGGACGTCGCAGCAAGGGGTCACTCGGTGAGGCCACAACTGCGCTGTCATCTGCTGCCGTGTGTTGTTCAGCAAACCCAAACGGTTTTGATTGGTTGACTAGGTCATCCTCTTCCTCCCAGGATGACATCTGACACCCCAGCAAGAGTCGGTGGGAAACCTCAGCCACAAACCATTTGTAGGCATGGCCCCGGAAGTGGGTCAGCGGCCCGCACCTGTTCCTCAGCCCACCTCCGGTCCCATCCGGTTCCCTCTGCCAGAGATCTAATGTGGTCTGGGCTCAGCGCCACTATATAGGCGGGATGAACATTTGAGGAGGGCGTCAGCAGCTACTTGGCTCACGAAGAAATGGGGCCAATATCCCTGCTTCTGCAGTAGGCGTGCAAAAGTATAGATGTGGAGCGTGGCATGGAGGTCATGTTGTGAGAGGTCAGGCCATCGGCATACCAAGACCGGTGGATGTGGACAGCAGTGGACGATGAAACACAAAATAGATGTGATGTAGCGACCGCATTGGGAAGCCAGTGAGGCAAGGGCTTAATCATCGTCAGGAGAAGAGCCGGGGGGGACGGGGGTTGGGCGCGTCAGCTGCGCGTCAGGCAGCAGCGCAGCAGCCAAGTGGGTGTGTGGCCGTGTGTCTGCAGGGATAGCAGCATTGTGAGTCGGGAGCCAAGCGGCCAAGGGGTCAAAAATCACTTCGCAGGTCCAAAGACAAGTAGAGGGCACAGGGGTCTGCGAGGCCAGCGGCGGCGTAGTCAATCAGTGCGGCGTGTTGGCGGTAAAATCCGATTACTCGGCGGTGTGGCAGTTCTTTGCTAAGGACACCGGTGGAGCCGAATATGGGTATTTGTAGAATCTGTGGGCAGAAAGTGAAGCATGGACAGGGAGCTAACGTTGGCACCACGGCCCTGCGTCAACACATGCAGCGTCACCATCCGGTGTACTGGGAGAAACGTGGCTCAGATGTGGTGGTCAACTGCCGCCGCAGGCAACAGCAGCTGCAGCGCCCAGTGGCTCGCATGCCATTGCAGTACAGTCAAGGCTCACCACCTCTGCAGAAGAGGAGCTGTTTCTCTTTGACATCATCTGCCGTCCAGATGGCTCATGCTCCTCGCTACTCATGGCGCAGGAGTTGTTCAGGGAGGCGATTTGCAAAGAGACTACAGTATTGCAAAGAGGACAACAGTCCAATATCCTAAGGTGCAGATAGGCTGACCGTGACCTGTCCCAAGTTGTTGGTATTGCAGCCCTCCCTTATCCAAATGGTGGCTCAGCCCAGTCAGAGAACAATGGCTTGTGCCGAGCCGAGATGGAGAGTCTCCAAGCATTAATTTCTTTTCCAAAAATGGCAGTACAGCACTTCATAATATGTAGAAAAACAGAAGGTTGGACAGTCCTTGAGCTTATCGGTTTGTTCCAAGGTGCACGTCCAGCGCGACTTCTGGGCTGTATTCGGTCAGGGCCCGGACAAGTCCATTAAGGCCCACAGGGTGAATGTGGTTCCTGCCCAGGCACACCAACAACGTGGACAGGAGACGCTGCTTTCTCTCCCGTTGTCAACTGCTGCACCTGCGGCCTATGTCCGCCTCCTCCTCCTCCACCTATCACCACCATCTCAGCCTCCACAAGTTACTGCTCCATCATACCACATGTGTAGGCACGCTGTGTCACCGCAGTTCTAACTGGTTGCCTCGGCGAACGAAGTCACACAGGGGAGGAACTGCTCCGGCATTCATGCAGCAAGAAATCGATGTGTGCTTTCTCCCGCCAACTTCAATCGGAACCATGGTGACGGGGACCAAATTGAAGGGAAAACATGGTGTCCGCGCTGCACCGAGGAGGGATGGTCCATGCGCCCTCCATGGCGCACGTGTTCAATTGGTTGTGAAAAGGTTCCTGAAGTCTTCCACCGATCTTCAGGAACATTCTGAAATGGCCAGGAAAAATGGTGCATGCACTTTACCATTCGTACAAAGCCAGAGGAACACCCTCCTCATAGTTGGCAGCGGCAGAACGGCCTCCCCAACACACTCTGATATGCGGATGTTCCACCCGCTGGATTTCCAGCCTGCACCTGTTGGACCGACTGATGGAACATAGAAAGGCCATTAACTATTTTTTGATGATCAGGCAGAAGAAGTACTCCCTGTGTAACTTTGAGTTCAGCAGTGGCAGCTCATGCGATGACACCTGCCGTTTGTGAGGCCATATCGAGAGGCGACGTTATTTGTCATTGCCAGGACTACGGGAGTGAATAACATCATTCCATGCTTCATGTCTGGAACAGATGCTGAAAAATCGTCTGGGCAGGGGACTGGAGACGTGGCGACTACATCTCGTGGCCACATGAGTCCGGTGGGGACTTGAAATGGAGGAGGAGGAGGACAATTGGAGCAGGAAGCATTGTATGGTGAAAATTAGGGATTTTCTACCAGGTGACAAGAGAGGAGGAGCAGGAGCAGTGGGGAGGTGGATGGAGGATGAGGAAGACGAGGCGTGGACCCCAAGCACCGTGGCGTATACAGTGGAAATGGAGTCAGGGAGCCCCTCGGATTCACTTGTGCAGATGGCGCAGATGCTTATTGTTCCTGGCTAGTGACAGCCGAATAATTCAGCATCCGGCATGAGGGGATGACTTCTGGCTCTCACCCTATTGAACCCTCGCTACCAGTCCAAATGGGAGCTTTTTCCCATATAATTAAGAGGGAAGACAAATTCAATACTAACAGGGGAAATCCTCCGTAATCAGTTGCCGCTGCCATATGTGCGGCATGTCCCTCCTCTGACAGGTCTGACTGGGGGTCCTCAGCGCTCACGTACTTCTGCGCGGCTGCTGGGGGATGGTGGGGGGCGGTAGGAGCAGTACCTGCTCCATCAGTTGTAACCCTAAGTCTGGATGCACTGATGAGAAGCTTCCTTCACCCGGCTAGTGAGGAGGGCAGTCGCCAGCAGCAGCAGCAGCAGGACCTTGGAGCAGTCCCTGAACAACAGGTTGTGGCTACTTGGACTGCACTCTGCCCCCAGTTGAAGTTCCGCTGACTTCTGGAGCAGCCATATGGATGTGTGGCAGCAACTTGCCGGTTTGCGTGGCAGAGCTGTCCCCCCTGCCGGCAGTCGTGTGGCATCATGGGGGTGTTCAGGCGGGCGGGGGCCATCGTTACACCAAGGAGAACCCACTTGTCCACGGGAATAAAATGTGGAACGACTGACCGTTGTCAAGATGAAATCAGTCCGTGGATCGGCCAGGATTTCCACACACACAATGCCTTAGGCGTCAGTTGGGTTCAATCTACTGCATCTGGCAAATATTCTGATGCCGCCACCCGCTGCTGCCCACACATTTCTGCTGACTGTTTCTCTATCTCCTATCACCATTTTACCTGGACTGGTATGCCACCAACCTCAACAACTCTGTCTTTGTGCCACTCTATGCCTCATGCTGCCGCTGCTGTTGCTGTTGCCGTGACATCCACACTGTGTAATTGTGCAATACTGGACCTCATGCTGCTGCTGTGGTGCTGCCATGTCCTCCACACTGTGTCATTGTGCAAATGGCTGACCTCAATGCTGTTGCCGCGTGACCTCCGCTCTCAGTCATTGTGCCACTCTGTGGCTTCCTCCTGTTTTGCACCTCCAGAATGTCATTGTGCCACTCTTCTGACCTCATGCTGCTGCACTGTGACTCCTGCCTGTTCTCCACACTGTGTCAGTGTAGCCACTGCCTGACCTCATGCTGTGCAGTCGTGACCTCCGCTCTCAGTCATTGTGCCACTCCTGGGCTTCCTTCCTGTGTGGCACCTCCAGAATGTCATTGTGCCACTCTCTGACCTCAGTGCTGCTGAGACTCTGCAATGTCCTCCACACTGTGGTCCATTGTGCCACTGCCTGACCTAATGCTGCTGCCGCCGGACCTCCGCTCTCAGTCCATTGTGCACTCTGTGGCTCTTCCTCCTGTTTGAATCCTCCAGAATGTCTTTGTGGACACTCTCTGAACCTCATGCTGTGCTGTGACTCATGCCATGTCCTCCACACTGTGTCATTGTGCCACTGCCTGACACTCATGCTGCTGCCGCCGGACCTCCGCTCTCAGTCATTGCGTCACTCGTGGCTTCCTCCTGTTTTGCCACTCCAAAATGTCATTGTGCCACCTCTCTGACCTCTTGCTGCTGACTGTGACTCCTGCCGTGCCCTCCACACTGTGTCATTGTGCCAACTGCCTGACCTCACGCTGCTTGCCGCAGTGACCTCCGCTCTCAGTCATTGTGCCATTTCTGTGGCTTCCTCTGTTTTGGCCACCTCCAATGTCATTGTGCCACTGCCTGTTCTCATGCTGCTGATGTCTGTGACCTCCACACTGTGTGATTTTGTGCCATCTGTGGGCCTAATACTGTTTTGCCGCTCCAGAATGTCATTGTGCATGGCTGACATCATATGCTGCCGCCATGACCTCCACACTGTGTTGTGCCACCTGTGGGCACTAATACTGTTTGCCGCCTCCAGGAATGTCATTGTGCCACTGCCTGATCTCTGCTGCTGTGTCTGCCTCCACACGGTTCATTGTGCCACTGTGTTGGCCTAATACTGTTTTGCCGGCCCCCAGAATGTTCATTGTGCCACTGCCTGATCTCATGCTGCTGCTGTCGTGACTCCACACTGTATTCATTGTGCCACTCTGTGGGCCTCAATACTTCTTGTCGCCTCCAGAATGTCATTGTGCACTACTGCCTGACTCATACTGCTGCGCCGTGACCTCCGCTCTCTGTCTTTGTGCACTTCTGGTGGCTTCCTAGTGTTTTGCCACTCCAGTATATGTCATTGGCACTGCCTGACCTCATGCTGCTGTGGCTGCCGCCGTCACTCCACACTCTGTCACTAATGTTTGCACCATGAGCTCCAGCTTGTTTTTTTTCCAGCTTTCGCTGGCAATGGACATTATCAGGCTAAATTCCCGCTTGAGTTTTTTTGGTCAGTTTGACCTTTTAGTGCCCAGGGATTTTATAGTGAAGCGATTTAAGAGTGGCGGCCAGTCATCTGCGTGTCATACTAAAACACAACATTGTAGGAAGACCAACCAGCTTACTCTGCAGTATTTAAGCATGGCCCCAAACATTCTACAGCACCTGCAGGCTCTGTGCAGCTGGAAATAGCTGATTTTTTTAACGCGATTGTGCCGATAGTTAATTCGGACCGAATTATTTTTGTCGGAAAATTCTTTTTAGGCGAAGTGACGATCGAATTTTTGAGAAATTCGCCATCTCTAGTATAACACTACTTTTCACATCAATTTCAATGTGCATTTTGGTGCGTAATAATATAAACAAGTTATAGTGACTAGGATTCAGGAGAGGGGTCATGATCAGCGATTTTCTCTGATTGCCAGATTGGAGTCAGGAGGAATTTTTCCCTAAAATGAGGCAATTGGCTTCTACCGCATTGGGGGTTTTTGCCTTCCTCTGGATCAACACCTTAGCACAACAGGCTGAACTAGATGGACGACTTGTCTTTTTTTAGCCTTACAAACTATGAAACTATGAAACTATGTCTTCTAAATAAGTTTCTCTCAATTCAGTCCCCTGTGAAGCTTTATATAGGAGACCACAAGGATTGGCATAGCTGTCTTCAGAAGCCCAGAGAGGTATGTATGGTTATTACTAGTGATGAGCGATTGTGTCAACTATCGTTATCGATTCGACAGTCGATATCAGCAATTATCATGATGATATTCGATAGTCGATAACAGATTATCGCCGATGACCATTAAAGTCTATGGGAGAGGAACAACACCTTCATTCTTACACCCAAACAGGGCTGGAGAAGCTGGAATTAACATCCACAACAGGAAACTGGATATGTGCTACATCTTAGGCAACACAATTAGGTTATAAAAGTCACAGAAAAAAAGTCACAGACCATTCACTATCCCTGTCTTGTACCACAGCATGACTCTTAAACCTGCATGACCCACAAATTAAAAAAGTGCCAGAAGGCAGTATTATTTGAACCATCATTATACTTGAACTGGACATTGACTATCCCTGGCCTGGAATGCAGCATGACCCATAAACCTGTCTGACCCACAGATTAAAAAGTGCCGGAAAAAGGAGTCTTTGAACCACCATTTTAGTTGAACTGGACATTGACTATACCTGTCCTGGGCCACAGCATGAGCCCCAAACCTGCATGACCTCCAGATTAAAAAAAGTGCTGGAAAAAGGAGTTTTTGAACCACCATTTTAGTTGAACTGGACATTGACTATACCTGTCCTGGGCCACAGCATGAACCCCAAATCTGCATGACCCCCAGATTAAAAAAGTGCCGGCAAAAGGAGTCTTTGAACCACCATTTTAGTTGAACTGGACATTGACTTTGCCTGTACTGGACTGCAGTTTGACCCTTAAACCTGTCTGACCCACAGATTAAAAAGTTTCGGAAAAAGGAGTCTTTGAACCACCATTTTAATTGAACTAGATATTGACTATACCTGTCCTGTACCACAGCATGACCCTCAAACGTTCATGATCCACAGATTAAAAAGTGCCTAAAAAAGGAGTCTTTCAACCACCATTTTAGTTGAACAGGACATTGACTATACCTGTCCTGGGCCACAGCATGAGCCCCAGACCTGCATGACCCACAGATTAGAAAAGTGCCGGAAAAAGGAGTCTTTTAACCACCATTTTAGTTGAACTGGACATTGACTATGCCTGTCCTGGACCGCAGCATGTCCACTAAACCTGTCTGACCCCCAGATAAAAAGTGCCGGAGAAAAAGGAGTCTTTGAACCACCATTTTAGTTGAACTGGACATTGAATATACCTGTCCTGGACCGCAGTATGACCATTAAATCTGTCTGACCCACAAATTAAAAAGTGCCGGAAAAAGGAGTCTTTGAACCACCATTTTAGTTGAACTGGACATTGACTATACCTGTCCTGGACCTCAGTATGAGCATTAAACCTGTTTGACCCACAGATTAAAAAGTGCTGGAAAAAGGAGTCTTTGAACCACCAATTTAGTTGAACTGGACATTGACTATGCCTGTTCTGGACCGCAGCATGACACTCAAACCTGCATGACCTACAGATTAAAAAGTGCCGGAATAAAGTAGTCTTTGAAGCAGTATTTTATTGAAATGGACATTGACTATCCATATCCTGTAACGCAGCATGACCCAAAAACCCGCACAGGTGCCCTAATGGACCATCAGTAGAAAATTTCGCAATAAGAAATAAACTATATTAAAAACAACTAATTTTCCAATACTGCTGCTGCTAGAGCTACTTGCCATTCTACTGGTGACATTGTTCCACCATGACATTAGAATATGAAGCAAACGAAACAGATGTCCCTAGTAGGTCAATGAGGCCTGTCTGAAAATCCTGCATTCTACTGTCAAATGGGTTGAAGGAAATTACTGATCATGGCGGGTGAGGCTGTAAAACGTGGATCACACAGGTTCAGCTGTCAGGGCTAGACTTACAGTGGGTGTGGTGAGAGGCAGGGCTGGCATCCGTCATCTGTTAACACGCAGGTTCAACTAGCAGGGCCCGAGTTACAGTGGGTGCGGTGAGAGCCCATGCTGGCGTCCGTCATCCATTAACACTGCAAAAAATGCCCTTATGATGTAGCAACGAAAACAGTTGTGCTGAAGCAGAGTGCGGAAGCGGAAGTGTGAGCTAAGACCTCCAGCCTTCCTCAATTCCTAGTCAAGACCTGGGTAGTGCTTGAGAAATTTCTGCCTCTACAAGAGTGCTTGCCCCTCTTTATTAGTGCGGACCAATTGAGCTTCACTTGGAAATGTTGGCGGTTGACGCTTCTGTTTCACCCAGGTGCCCTTTTTCTAGGCATTCTTTTTCTCGTTTTACTCAACGTGTTGGAGGAAATTGTCTCTGTTCTCGGGGTGGCGAATGTGCTGTCCGTGCTCCATACTCCATGTCCTCTGATTAACCTACATCTATTCAAGTCTTCCTGTACCTCCCTTGTACAATTCAGAGGAATATTTGTATCAGCTATTTTGTACATGCAATTATTTTAGTAGTTTAATTCTAGAAAACACATTTTTAAAATAGGAGGGAATCCCACCAGGTCTTTGTTTCTCTTTTTTTTAAATTGTATTAAACGAGTTGGCTCACTACAGGGATTGCTAGCTATGTTAAAGATCTTGCAAAAACAAGTCATTTTGCAATATGTGTCCATTAACAGTGTCCTAACTATTCCTGTTTTTGACAGCACCATGCCCCATAAATTTCAAAATATCACCCTTGAGCCACTGTTGACAATTGTGAAGAACAAATGTCTGTTAGAAACCACATTTTTTTTATAATAGGAACTGTAGTATAACTGCATTTCACAGCAGCATGACCCAAAAAATTATAAAAATGACTTTTCAGCCACTGTTAAAAATTGTGAGAGAGAAATGCCACTTAGAAGCCACATTTCTGTTCCAAAGGACCTTGATTATAGCTGTATCTCACAGTACCATGACCCCAAAACCATTGACAGTGCGAAAAATTTGAAAGGTATAGTGAGTAAATGGAATAGGTTTTTTTCGTGAAAACCATGACAATTGGGTTTTTTTTTTCAGCTCCCACCGCAAAACCCG
>JAODAL010052256.1:0-26107 GCA_025379985.1 Phyllomedusa bahiana
GTTTCCCAATCTGCAATCGAAAAAAATCCCGGATCAATGACCCCTCTCCAGAATCCTAGTCACCATAACTTGTTATATTGTTATGCTCCAGAAATACATCCAGATCCTTTTTGAACTCCGTTATTGAATTCACCATGACAATTTCCTCTGGCAGAGAGTTCCACAGTCTCACTGCTCTAACAGTAAAGAATCCCTTTCTATATTTATGTACAAACTTTCTTTCCTCAAGACGTAGAGGATGCCCCCGTGTTCTGGATACAGTCCTGGGTATAAATAAATCTTTAGCAAGATCTCTATATTGACCTTTGATATATTTAGAAATATTTATTATGTCCTACCGAAGCCATCTTTTCTCTAAACTAAATAACCCTAATCTTGCTAATCTTTATGGGTATTGCAGTCCACCCAGTCCTTTTATTATTTTTGTTGCCCGCCTTTGTACCTGTTCAAGCTCTACAATATTTTCCTGTGCACTGGTGCCCAAAAATGTACACAATATTCCATGTGTGGTCTAAACAGTGATGTGTATAATGAGAGAATAATGTTCTCATCATGTGTATCTATGCCCCTTTTAATATTATTATTATTCATTTATTTTATAGCGCCATTTATTCCAGGGCGCTGTATATTCAGGGGGTTACATACATAACATAAGTCAAACATTTACAATAGTGACAATCTCTGACTAACAGCAGGTTACGAGGGAGAGAGGGCCCTGCCCGCGAAGGCTTACAATCTACAAGGAAGGGGGAAAGAGACAGAAGGTGAGGGGCAGACATGTTTGTGGGGTGTAGTGACAGCGGGGTTATTCTAGGTTGTAGGCTATCCTGAAGAAGTGGGTTTTCAGGTTGCTTTTGAAGCTGGTGAAAGTTGGGGAGAGTCTGATGTGTTGGGGCAGCGAGTTCCAGAGTATGGGGGAGGCACGAGAGAAATCTTGGAGACGGTTGTGTGAGGAGGTGACAAGAGGAGAGCGGAGAAGAAAGTCCTGTGAGGAGAGGAGGTTGCGTGAGGCAGAGTATCTGGAGATTAGAGCAGAGATGTATGGAGGGGAGAGGTTATGGAGAGCCTTGTAGGTCATGGTTAGTAACTTGAAATTAATGCGCTGGGCAATGGATAGCCAGTGCAGAGATTGGCAGAGGGGAGAGGCAGGGGAGTAGCGAGGAGAGAGGTGGATAAGACGGGCAGCAGAGTTGAGAATGGATTGAAGGGGAGCAAGAGTGTTAGATGGGAGGCCGCAGAGAAGGATGTTGCAGTAGTCGAGGCGGGAGATGACAAGGGCGTGGACAAGCATTTTTGTAGTGACAGGGTTAAGGAATGAGCGGATGCGAGAGATGTTTTTCAGGTGGAGGCGGCAGGTGGAGGTAAGGGTTTGGATTTGGGGTTTGAAGGACAAAGCGGAGTCGAGTGTTATCCCAAGGCAGCGGACTTGCGGGACCGGTGAGAGTGTAGAGCCATTGACTATGATAGAGAGATCAGGGGTGGGGATGGAGTGCGACGGTGGGAAGATAATGAATTCAGTTTTCTCTACATTAAGTTTTAGGAGACGGGAGGAGAAGAAGGAGGATATGGATGACAGGCAGTCTGGGATCCGGGACAGTAGAGAGTTAATGTCTGGGCCGGAGATGTAGAGTTGGGTGTCATCAGCATACAGGTGGTACTGAAAGCCATGTGATGCTATGAGCTGACCCAGACCAAGAGTGTAGATAGAGAAGAGTAGTGGGCCCAGGACTGACCCCTCGGGGACACCAACAGAGAGAGGGCGAGAGGAGGAGGTGGTGCGAGAGTGAGAGACACTGAATGTCTGATCAATGAGGTATGAGGAGATCCAAGAGAGGACTGAGTCCGTGATGCTGAGGGATGAGAGGATTTGAAGCAGGAGGGAATGGTCAACAGTGTCAAAGGTGGAGGACAGGTCTAAGAGGAGAAGCACAGAGTAGTGACGTGAGGATTTAGCGGTTAATAGGTCGTTGGTGACCTTGGTTAGGGCATTTTCTGTAGAGTGATGGATCGGAAAACAGATTGCAGTGGGTCAAGAAGAGAGTTGGAGGACAGATGGGAGGACAGTTGAAGGTAGACATGTTGTTCGAGGAGTTTCGAAGCAAATGGAAGCAGTGAGATGGGGCGATAGTTGGACAGAGAGGAGGGTCAAGAGAAGGTTTCTTCAGGATGGGTGTGATGGTGGCATGCTTAAATGGTGAAAGGACGATGCCAGAGGTTAGTGATAGGTTGAAGAGATGGGTGAGAGCTGGGAGTATAACAGGGCTGAGGTCTGGGATAAGGTGAGATGGGAGTGGATCAAGGTTACAGGTAGTGAGGTTGGATTTGGAGAGTAGAGAGGAGAGCATGTCATGAATGACAGTGGAGAAGCAAGTTAGGGGGGAAGTGCGAGGTGGTGGCTGTGGGAACTGTGTGGGTAAATGGGCTGGCGGTGGGGACTGTGCCGGCATGGGTGTGGGCGATGGGGACAGTGGAGTGATGCTTTCTCTGATGAGGTTGGTCTTGTTTAGAAAGTGGGTGGAGGTGCCGATGGACGGAGAAGCAAGTTGAAGGTTTTGAATAGTTGTCTGGGGTTGTGGGACAGGGAGGATATGACAGTGGTGAAGTAATCCTGTTTGACTGAGGCGAGTGCAGACTTAAATGTGTGTAGTGATAGTTTGTATGAGGTGAAGTCGGTGGTGGAGCGGGTTTTCTTCCAGTGGCGTTTGGCAATTCTGGAGGCTCGCCTCAGCTGTTTGGTGGAGTCTGTGTGCCAGGGTTGTCTGTTTGTTTTGTGGGTTCTGTTGTGTGTGAGAGGGGCGACCAAGTCAAGAGTGGAGGTGATTGTGTGGTTGTAGAAAGCGGTGGCTGTGTTGGGGTCATCTAATGAGGATATGGTAGAGAGCAATACAAGAGAGTCCGAGAGAATGCGAGGGTTACGTTTTTGAAGGTTCCTGTGGGGGTGTACTTGGTGTGAGACAGGAGGCATAGGTGGGGAGGAGATAGTGGTGAAGGTAAGCAGGTTGTGGTCAGATATAGGGTGTAGAGAGTTAGAGAAGTCAGATAGGGGACAGAGGCGGGTGAGGACGAGGTCCAGAGTAAGTCCATCTTTATGAGTGGCTCCAGAGGTCCACTGGGAGAGGCCAAGGAAGAGGAGCGCGAGAGGAGTTTTGTGGCAGCGGAGTGGGGTGTGTCGATGGGGAGGTTAAAGTCTCCCATAATGATAGTTGGGGTATCAGTGGAAAGAAAGTGGAGAAGCTAGGAGGAGACGTGATCAAGGACGGTGGTGGCAGGGCCTGGTGGTCGGAAGACTACTGCCACTTGGAGAATGGACTGGGCGTAGATGCGGACAAAGTGCACCTCAACGGAGGGGAGGTTGAGGAAAGGTAGTGGCGGAATGGGGGCAAAGGAACAGGTGTCTGACAGGAGAAGGCCAACACCTCCGCCATGCTTGTTGCCAGGGCGGGGATTGTGGGTAAATGGGAGGCCACCAAAGGAGAGCGCAGCAGGGGAGACTGTGTCAGAGGGTGTCAGCCAGGTTTCCGTCAGACCAAGGAATGATAAGTTACGTGATATAAAGAGGTCATGTATGTAGGATAGTTTGTTGCATACAGACCGTGCATTCCATAGAGCTCCAGAGAGAAAAATAGGAGAAGGAGGGCACAAGGGAATAGGTTTCGAGTTTGCAGGGTTAAAAGAGTTTGCAGAAATGGGTCTGTTAGTGGCCAGAGATACAATAGTGGGAATGTGCTGTGGGGGCCCTGGGTTCGGGGATATGTCCCCAGCAGCTAGGAGGAGCAGAGAGAGGGTTAGGAGGTGGGAGGAAGATAGACAGTAAGTAGGTTGGGTCTGTTTAGTGAGGAAGGGATGGATAGTGGGAAACAGGTTGGTGGCAGCAGACAGGTGAGAGGGTAAAATGCTGGGGGAGATAAAGAGCACATTCCCCAGCAGAGGGGTATGGAGATAGGCAATTCGTTTAAGAAAAATGGAGGTATAGATGATGGAGGGCAGGAATAGCATGGTGAGTGACTATGGCAGGCTGTGAGGCTGTAAGTGGAAGAGAAAAGCATAACAAGCTGTTACCTTTAGCAATCCTTGTTTAATCCTGGTTTAAATTCCGGTTTTAATTCATTGTTCTAGTAATTAGAAAATTGGCCGTACTTTGAACAGTGGCCAGCCATGACCGAGGTCAGATATGACTCATACAGCTACTAATATAGTGAAAAAAAAACCAATCTGGCTACCAGGAGCAAACAAGAGGGGAGGGGTCAGGACAGCGGCTGGAAGAGGTGGTGGGGGGGGAGGAAAGGAAGCTAATTGAACTGAAGATGGTAAGAACAACACAAATAGCAGGGAATAAAGGGAATAAATATCAGAGAAGGAAATCAGCAGAAAGTTTGATGGGAGTAATAGTCTGTGGAGATATCGTACCTGTGAATGATAGATGAGCAAATGGTCAGATCAAATGGAAGGTCTCTGTGGCTGCATGGTATCAGGTCCGGTTTTAATTCGTTGTTCTACATACAACCCATGATCCTATTTGCCTTGGCAGCTGCTGCCTGACACTGGCTACTACAGTTAAGTTTACTGTCTACAAGGATTCTCAAGTCCTTCTCTATGTCACTTTTACCCAGCGTTTTTCCATTTAACATGTAATCATGTAATGGATTTTTCCTCCCCATGTGCGTAACCTTGCATTTATCGGTGTTAAACCTCATCTGCCACTTCTCTGCCCAGGCCTCCAACCTATCCAGATCCCTTTGTAATAACACATTATCCTCTATTGTGTTGATTATTTTTACAGAGCTTAGTTTCATCTGCAAAGATTGATTTCTACTGTGCAACCCCATGTGTAAGATCATTAATGAAAATATTAAAGAGGATAGGGCCCAATACTGACCCCTGTGGTACCCCACTAGTAACAGGGATCCAGTCTGAGTATGTACCGTTAATTACCACCCTTTGTTTTCGATCACTGAGCCAGTTGCTTACCCACTTACACACATTTTCCCCCAGTCCAAGCATTCTCATTTTACTTACCAACCTTTTATGTGGTACAGTATCAAATGCTTTAGTAAAATCTAAATATATGACATCCAATGTCTCACCCCGATGCACTCTGGAACTAACTTCTTCATAGAAGCTGATGAGATTAGTTTGACAGGACCGATCCTTCATAAAACCATTTCTGGAAACGGCGTTATACATTATTTTCAGTGAGATAGTTCAGGATAGCATCTCTTAGAAAACCTTCAAAGAGTGGACCCCCCACAGAGGTTAAACTTACCGGCCATTTCCAGGATCACTTTTTGACCCCTTTTTGAATATTGGCACCACATTAGCTATGCACCAATCCTTTGGGACATTCCCAGTTATTATACAGGCCATAAATATTAAGAGTAGGGGCCTATGACATTACTTAACTCCCTTAGGACACGGGGGTGTATATCATCAGGGCCTGGTGATTTGTCTATTTTAAGCTTCTTAAGATGGTGCTGCACTTCTTCCTGGGTTAGACAAAAAACATTTAAGTTTGAGTTTACCTCCCTTTGCTCTCTTTGTTCATCAACAGGAAGGTAATCCTCCTAGGTAAATACAGTGGAGAAAAACTTGTTTGCTTTCTTCTCATCATCCTCCACAATATCTCCCTCAGTACTTTTCAAAGGGCCAACATTTTCTTTTTTAATCTTTTTACTATTTAAATAGTAAAAAAATATTTGGGGGTTACTTTTACTTTCTATGGCAATACGTCTTTCTGTCTCCAGCTTTGCTGCCTTTATCATTATTTTATATTTTTCCTTATAGCTTTTTAGTGCCTCTTCACTGTCCTCCTGTTTAAGTAGCTGAAACGCTTTCTTTTTTTAATTTATTGCCTCCCTTACATCTCTGTTGATCCATATTGGGTTTTTCCTGTTTCTAATTATATTATTACCATAAGGTACAGTATGTTTCTCTCACAGTGAGCGCCTAAGATGTTTTTAAAGATCTCCCATTTATGATTTGTTTTGCTATTTTTAAACACCTTGTCCCAGTCAATATGGTTTAGGGCCTCTCTAAGCAGGATAAAATTAGCCTTCCTCAAATTCAGTGTTTTTGTGGCCCCGTGACAAAAAACTCTATTAAAGGATAAATGGAAATGTATTATATTATGGTCACTATTTTCTAGTTGCCCCTCAACCTGAACCTTTGTTACTCTATCAGGTCTCTTAGTCAATATTAAATCTAGAAGGGCCTTTCCTCTAGTCAGTTCCTGCACCATTTGGTAAAGGTAAATATCTTTGGTTATTGACAAAAACCTGTTTCCTTTATGAGAGCTACAGGTTTCAGATTCCCAATTTATGTCTGGGCAGTTCAAGTCGCCCATAATAACAACCTCATTCTGATTAGTTGACTCACCTGTTTGCCTGAGGAATAAATCTTCCATGGGTTTTGTTATATTTGGGGGCCTATAGCAGACTCATATTAGAATTATATTATTGTTATTACCCCCACATATATTTACCCATAATGATTAAACCTGTTCATTACCTGTATCTATATCTTCCCTCAGTTTTGGCTTCAGACAGGATTTTACATAGAGACATACACCTCCCCCCTTCCGGTGTTTACAGTCACTTCTAAATAGACTGTAAATCTGTAATGTAATCTTCTCAATGGTCTACAGCAGGGTAGAGTTTAATGTATGGATTCCTAGTTGAGGGTAGTGGGTTAATTCTGCATACCTAGTGGTCTACGTCAGTGAAAGTGTCAATGTAAGGATACTTGGTGGTATAGGGCAGTGAAAGGGTTGATGTAAGGATCTCTGATAAAGGAAAGTTGTGGGTAAGGCTACATACCTGGGGTCCAGCAGTTACCCACCTCTCTATTATCTTGCCTGTTGCTTCCTGTTTCCTATCAGCACTGATCATAGAAATGAGTGCTGGGAAACTATTCAGAGAACTGTGCAGCTATAACTCTACAACACTTGTGGGCATGCTCTGCCAGGGATAGAAATAAACAAGCACAGGGTGTGCACCATAAAACAGTGGACCTAATGTAAAACCTACATGTATAATACAGCACAACATATCTAATAAATATGAAGACTGTGTACTGTATTAAAAAAACTTTTTGGGTTTCCGAAGGTTCCAAATTTTCGCAGCCCCCAACGGGGGGGGTGTTTAGAAAGCTTTAAAACCCCCTTTAAAGCTGAGGCCATATTTTTTTTTTTTTCATGTTCATTTTTTTCCTCCCCTGCCCCTTTCCCGGACCCCTAACTTTTTTTTTTTTTTCACCTTCAAAAAAATATGAGGGCTTTTATTTTTTAAGGGCAAGATGTTTTTTCTAAAGTGGTTTAGTCAAATTACCCATAAAATATAAAAGGGAAAAACCCTAAAAAAAATTCCCAAGTGGGGCAAAATGTTTTTCGGGGTTTTGCTTTTTAAAATGTTTTTTAAAACTTTATTAAAAAAAGGTGTTTTAAAAGTTTTCAAAAAAATTGGGGGAAAAGCATCCACAAAAACCAAACATGTAACGGGTTTCGTTTTTGCTGTTGTGGCCTGGCCCGGAGGCATTACAAATTTGAAGGCTGACGGGGCTTTTTTCGCCGAAATTTGGCAGTGCCAAAGAGGGTATGGGGAAAAATGACTCCAAAACAAATGACTTTTTCTTCCCTTTCGGAATTTGAAACGGAATTTTCGGGGGCGGAAAAAATGCCCCCCCAAAAATGGGGAAATGTTTTTGGCGCCCCTTTCTGGTTGGGAAAAACCCCCAAAAAAAATTTTATTGTGACATGCCCCTACAGGACACTAAGACCGACCCCAAGCTAAAAGAGAGAGATTCCCGGGATTTTTTGGGGGAAAAAATGGCAGGGTTTTAAATATGGAATCCCCGTTTTCCCAAAGGGAAAACCAACTGACTACTGCAGGGGGCAAGTTTCCCCGCTTTTCCAAAAAGCCCTTTTGTTCCTTCCTGCAATGGTTTTTAAACCCCAACAGTGGTCAAACGGAGTTACATGGATGATGTCGTTATCCCGGGCAAACCAAACCGTCAGTAGAGGGCACCCGCTTTCAAATCCAAAAAGAGGAGTGGGGGTTTTTAGGTAACCCCCAAGCAAAACAGCGGTGCATCCAAATGTCCCCCTGACCCCGGAGGGGCCGAGAAGTGCAGCCCCAAGTTTCCCGGGGGGGCCCCAGGGAGTGTGGTGTCCCGCCATTGTTTTTTTCACGGAAATTTGGGACCAAGAGGGGCCTCCAGGGAAAGGGGCATGGACATCGGTCCCCCGGTTTGAAAACCCACTGGAAAGGGTAAAGACGTTTCCTGTTTCTGATAACCCCATATTTTAGACGGTTAAAAAACAAAGTGCATAATTTGGAGGACCCTTTTCGGATTTAAAAAAAAGTCCCCGATATCTGCAAAAAGCAAAAGAGTCCTGGGAAACCCTGGGACTGTAAAAAACTGGGGAAATTTCAAAAATCTTTTGGTTAAAAGTAATTTTATGTGGACCTTGTCGTTTAAAAAATCAATTTTAAATGCATTAAAGTTTTGAACTAAAAGGGTAAAACTGAAAAGCAGTAAGAGAACCCAGCTCACTGGTGCCCCCAGAGGGCAAAGGAAAAGCAGCGCAAATTTCGGGGGATTTTGTGTTTTTGTATTTGGGTAGCCACCCTGAGAAAGGGGGGGCTTTTATAAAAACTTCTTGTGAAGCTAATTAACAGGGGGTTTTTCCAAAAGGGGAAAAAAGGAAAACCCCCGCAAAATGGGGGTTTTGACGCTGAGGTTTGGGGAAGGGGGGTTTTATGAAAGAGCGTTAAAGTACGGTGATTGAACCCTAAACATGCATAATTTTCAGGAAAGAGTCTAGTTGTCCAACCCCCTTTGTGAATGGGGGGGATAAAAAAAAGATGCCTTGGGTTCAGAAACTGACATGCTCATATGGGGGACCGTTTTCTGGAATGGTGGGAAAAAAATATCCCATCCCTTACTGTAAGGGCCCGAACAGAAAACCCGTGAAATGGGGTGGGCCCAGGGGGAAATTTTCCCCCTGAAGTGCACACCGGGGGGTGTAAGCATTTTAAAAAGGGAAAAATAAATAGTGAATGTTTGGGTTTTCCCCCATTATTTTTTTACACACTGGGGCCCATCCAGTAAACAGTCCCCCACATAGCCCCAAAGGGAGAAAAAAGTGGACTTTTTGGATGGAGGAGTGTGTAAAAAAATGTACATGGGCCCCATGTTTTTTTTCTTGGGGGGTTTTGTGAGTTTAAGTAGGGGGCCCAAAGCAGGGGGGAACCTGACGGGTGCTGAGGAAATTTCTTCTTTTGGGGAAAAGGTGTAGGAGATAAAGGAGGATGTGTCTCCACGTTGTTTGGGTGCCGAAAGGGTTTCTAACCCCACAAAAGGAAGGGGTAAAGGGGTTTAAAAACCCCATGAAGTACAGGGAGGGTGAAGGAATCCCAGACCCTAGTGATGGCAGGGGTAATGTAAGGGTGATGAGGATTGTCCATAAAAATGGAGATGGTCAGTAAGATAAAAAGGTTCCCTTTGAAATTTGCGGGCCATGTCCCAAAACAAGAGGGCCAAAACGTATAGTTAGAGGCCCAGTGTAGAGATGCTGGGAATTGATGTTAACCCCCGGTGGTACCTTGGTTGGTGGTCGAGACTGAACCGATATACATGAGGTCCAATGTGAAGTATTTGAATTTTCAGACCCCTGGGTGCAGTATGCCCGGTTGAAAAAGGGAAAACCCACTGAGAGGTAAAAAAAGGGAAAATTACTACCAACGTGTACCCACGTGATGGAAAGTGAAAACATATGGCCCAACTTTGCCATGTTGGGATAAGTGAATTTGGGAACCCTCAGCGGAGTTTCATGGGCCAATGACAGTAAAGGAACCATTTTGAGCCTCAGATCCCATACGGTCATGCTTGCCGGGATCTGGTGTGGACAAAAAAGTATAGGCTTTACAGGTCCTGAAGATTTGAGCTAGGGGGAAGGGGAAAAAAAAACAGTGATAAAAAGTCGTGGATATGCCCCCATAGTTAGGGGAGTGCACTGGTGGGTTTTTTTAGCACAGATTTAAGGGAGTTATTGCCCTCAGAGACGGGTACCTGGGAGAAGGAGTAAACCTGGGGGTATGATATTCTGGGCGTGCAGTTGGAATTGGGACCACATGGCAGATATAGCAAAGAAACAAGTGGGAAAAATCGCATGTTGATGGGGAAAAAGAACTTTTAAAGGGGTTGAAACCAAGTATGTTCCCCGAGATATGTTTTCCGCCCGGGGAAAAATAGGGCAGTTAAAATTAGGGAACGCAAAAACCCCAAAAGGAGCTTTTTACCCTGAGGGGGGTTTGTGAGGGGGGGGAGAAAGACTTACGGCCTTTTCAAAAGGGGGGGGGGGGGATATGTGGCAGAGCGACTGCAGGGGAGTCGCATGTTCCTGCCACTAGGGAATACAGCAGTAACCGGCTGCAACATGCCACCAAAAACCGGGTTTTGGTGGGAGAAGGCAACTATTTTTGGGGTCAGTAACCTGATTTACCGACACAGGTAGCTAGCATGGCTGCAATGCGGCTTGAAAAGGGGTGCCTTTCCCCGGGGCGGCGATAGCGTTGGTGGGTTCAGTTTCCACTTTTCCCGGAAGGGGTTTTTTTGGGAAATCCCCGGAGACCATTAAAAGCTGTCTCTCCGGTAAATCGGGGGGGTGGCTTGTACCCAAGTGGAGCAGCAAAGGGGCTGAGGAGAGGGCCTTACCCCCCGGCTTGAGGGAAAGTCTGAAGTATATAAAATGTATGTGCTGGGTGTTAGGTCCTTTAGAGATTAGAGGGGTCTCTACGATGTGTAATTAGTGGCTAGATGGCCAGGGTTTTTTTTTGGTATACTAATACGTTTTCCTGTGTTTAAAATAAAGCGGTGGGGACCAGACTCGAAAAGAACCCCCGTGTCAGCCTCCCGTTTTGTAAGCGAGTGCTTTCAAATAAATAAAATTTAAAAATATATAAATTTTATATATATAATAAATATATATTATTATATTATATATTTGTTTTGGAAGTTAAAGGGGTGTTTATTATATATTTAAAAAAATATATATATATATAAAAATAAAAACACTTTCCAACTTCCGTGAAACCTATGAGTAATACCTCTGCTGCTTCTTCTCTTTTCTGCATCAGACAGGGCAGTTACACTTTGGGTTCTGTACATTGGCATCTGAGCTGGCCTGGAACAATGAGGCCCATGTAGCAGCGTGCAGACCTCGCTGATTGTATCAAGGATGAGTTGACTGGTCATGATTAGTGATGAGCGATTGTGTCAACTATCGACTATCGTTATCGATTCGATAGTCGATATCGCCAATTATCATGACGATATCCGATAGTTGATAACAGATTATCGCCGATGACCATTAAAGTCTATGAAAGAGGAACAACACCTTCATTCTTACACCCAAACAGGGCTGGAGAAGCTGAAATTAACATCCACAACAGTAAACTGGATACGTGCTACATCTTAGGCAAAACAATTAGGCAACAAGAGTCACAGAAAAAAAGTCAAAGACTATTCACTATCCCTGTCCTGTACCACAGCATGACCCTTAAACCTGCATGACCTACAATTTAAAAAGTGCCAGAATTATTTGAACCATCATTTTACTTGAACTGGATATTGACTATCCCTTTCCTGGAACGCAGCATGACACTTAAACCTGTCTGACCCACACATTAAAAAGTGACGAAAAAAGGAGTCTTTCAACCACCATTTTAGTTGAACAGGACATTGACTATATCTTTCCTGGACCGCAGCATGAGCCCCAAACCTGTCTGACCCACAGATTAAAAACTGCTTGTAAAAGGAGTCTTTGAACTACCATTTTAGTTGAACTGGACATTGACTATACCTGTCCTGGACCGCAGCATGAGCCCCAAACCTGTCTGACCCACAGATTAAAAACTGCTTGTAAAAGGAGTCTTTGAACTACCATTTTAGTTGAACTGGACATTGACTATACCTGTCCTGGACCGCAGCATGAGCCCCAAACCTGTCTGACCCACAGATTAAAAACTGCTTGTAAAAGGAGTCTTTGAACCACCATTTTAGTTGAACTGGACATTGACTATACCTGTCCTGGGCCACAGCATGAGCCCCAAACCTGCATGACCCCCAGTTTTAAAAAAGTCCCGGGAAAAAGAAGTCTTTCAACCACCATTTTAGTTGAACTGGACACTGACTATACCTGTCCTGTACCGCAGCATGACCCTTAAACCTGTCTGACCCACAGATTAAAAAAGTGCCGGAAAAAAGGAGTCTTTCAACCACCATTTTAGTTGAACTGGACATTGACTGTACCTGTCCTGTACCACAGCATGACCCGAAGACCTGCATGACCCCCAGATTTAAAAAGTGCCGGAAAAAGGAGTCTTTGAACCACCATTTTAGTTGAACTGCACATTGACTATACCTGTCCTGGGCCACAGCATGAGCCCCAAACCTGCATGACCCCCAGATTTAAAAAATGCCAGAAAAAGAAGTCTTTCAACCACCATTTGAGTTGAACTGGACACTGACTATACCTGTCCTGTACCGCAGCATGACCCTTAAACCTGTCTGACCCACAGATTAAAAAGTGCCGGGAAAAGGAGTCTTTCAACCACCATTTTAGTTGAACTGGACATTGACTGTACCTGTCCTATACCACAGCATGACCCGAAGACCTGCATGACCCCCAGATTTAAAAAGTTCTGGAAAAAGGAGTCTTTGAACCACCATTTTAGTTGAACTGGACATTGACTATACCTGTCTTTGGCCACATTTGTCCTTCTGGCTCCTGAGAGTGATTCAGCCAATTAATTAATTGTTTCATTTTTCCTCCAAATCCTTCCTCAGTGATTAGGGACAGACTCCCCTGGAGATCAAATGATGCGGGCCCCATTTAATGACTCCCGCCCCAGAAAATTTTAAGCCTCAAATTGTGCAATTTGTTTTTCCAGCCCTGGGCCCTTTTTGACACTATTTAGCCCCCACAGAAATCACCTTTTTCAAAATCTTATTTTTTTGAGAAATTTTAAGCTCTCCTGATTGCCCCTAACAGTTGAGAGCCAGTGCTGCCACCAGTCAAACTGTTAACCGGGGTTCGGCTGCCAGGGCCAGACTTACAGGGTGGGGGTGAGAGCCCAGCTAGTGTCTGTCATCTATTAACACACAGGTTCAGCTGCCAGGGCCGGAGTTACAGTGGGTGTGGTGAGAGGCAGGGCTGGCGTCCGTCATCTATTAACACGGTAAAAATACCCTTATGACGCAGCAACGGAAACAGTCGTGTTGAAGCAGAGTGCGGAAGCGGAAGTGTGAGCTAAGACCTCCAGCCTTCCTCAGTACACAGTCAATACCTGGGTAGCGCTTGCCCCTCCGTATGAGTGCGGAACAAGTGAGATTCACTTGGAAATGCTGGTGGTTGACGCTCCTGTTCCACCAAAGTGCCCTTTTTCTTGGCATTCTTTTTCTCGTTTTACTCAACGTGCTGGAGAAAATTGTCTCTGTTCTTTGTTCTCTGTCCGTGCTCCATACTCCATTTCCTCTGAATAACCTGCATCTGGTCAAGTCTTCCTGTACCTTCCTTGTACAATTCAGAGGAATATTTGTACCAGCTATTTTGTACATGCAAGTTTTTTAGTAGTTTAATGCTAGAAAAAACTTTTTTAAAATAGGATGGAATCCCACCACATCTTTGTTTCTCTTTTTTTTTTTTTTATTAAATGGGTTGTCTCACTACAGGGATTTCTAGCTATGTTAAAGATCTTGCAAAAACAAGTCATTTTGTAATATTTGTCCATTAACAGTGTCCTACCTATTCCTGTTTTTGACAGCACCATGCCCCATAAAATTCAAAACATGACCCTTCATCCACTCAACAGAACAAATGTCTGTTAGAAACAACATTTTTTTTTTAAATAGGACCTGTAGTCTAGCTGTATGTCACAGCACCATGATCTTAAGCCGGTCTCTGTGTGTCGTATGTGTGCCCTGCATTACATGCGTTGGTGAGGTGGTAAATAAAGATTGCTAGAGGTCCCCCATTAGGCTTCTGCCACAATGCCTGCTACTGCTGCTACGGCTACTTGGTACCCTACTGCTGTCATGTTGCTGACGTTGTTCCAACGTGACATTTGAAGAACGTGAAGCAGACGCAACAGATGTCTCCAGGTGATCAATCAGCACTGGCTCCAATTCCTTCATTTTTAAACCTTTTTTGGGGGTATAAAAGGAAAGTGCAAAGTTTGCTTTGTACCGAATCTAGGGGGGGGGCCCCCCAGTACTGTTTTCAGTTTGGGCCTTAGTGGGGGGACTTTTTGGGGGAAAAGGGGAGCTCCAAGCAATGTGGGATGGAGCCTTATTTCCCCAACCTTTTGGGTCGGGGGGGCACTAGATAGATTTCCTCACTTCCTCCTCCCCCTAAACCCCATAAACCTCTTTCCAAGGCAGGGACATGGGGTAACGTCGGTTAAAAATACCTCATCTTCCTCCCCCACTTCCCCCCGCCTCATCACAGCCCGATTTGGGCCTCAGATGCTGTACCGAGAGCTGGGGCCCCCCTTTGCCCAGCCCGGGAACCTCCCCATGCCTAATAAGACCGAAAAAAGTTGTAAACTGCGGGCCTTTGGTTCCCGATGGGGAAAAAAGGCTCTGTGTCCTCTCCTTCTCCGTCGCTGGGGGACCTGATGTTTCAGAGTGTCCAAACGATCGTTCCAGAACTAAATCCCCACTATCTCATGCGACAAGGCTTGTCTGCACTGACCATTTTGGTGGCTTCTTCAAAACGGGAAGGGATGGGCAGACTCTTTCCCCGCCTCCAATCTGGGTGGTCAACACCCCGGGGGCCCGGTGCTGTTTGGGGCCATGTTCACTTCGTCTGCAAAAAGGGCTTGCGTGCTGCCAAACGCGGAGAATGTAGGTGGATTTTCCAGCGTTTCCACTTTAAAAAAGGAAAGGTTAGGGGGGGCCCAGCGACCCTGCCAAAGCGCCCGGGGGCCAAGCTGGGTTAAAAAGGCGGAAATTGAGTCAGCCCCGACCTTCTAAGCAGGCGCCCAAAAACCCCGGGGTAGTCTTAGAAATTTCTGGATGAGAGGTTTATGACTGTGCCAGGGGAAGGGATGGGTCCAGCCACCCAAACTTAAGGGCGGCAAGGGGATTTTTAGCATTATCGCACACCACCTTCCTGGGACAAGGGGTTTTTTTCACCCAGCCCCGTGGGTCGGTCTCATTGCGAAGGCCCTCCCAGCCCCCACCTTTTGTTGACGGTCTCCAAAAGGTTAATTTCAACAAGGCCCGGGTTTTTCCCGGGGACGGATGCCACAGAGGGCTTGGGGGGAAAAACCCTGCACCATCCCCGGGTTTTGAAAGCGTCCGCCACATTGCCACCAGAAATACACCATCACCCATGACTGTCACAGAGATATAGGGCCTTAATGTGTTATATCCAGTTCGGGGATCAGATGGGGCTTTGCCGGGGCACAGTGCAGACAAAGCACTTGAAATTTTAGATGAATGGTGGCCCGGGGGGGACGGTTTTTGGAAAGAAAATGCCTGCCGCATTGGTTTTTTGGGGGGAGAAAGGGGCCATAGTGGGGGGAAACCCATCGTGCCACCCAAAGGAAAGAAAACATTTCCCAAGGGGAAAAGCCTGGCAATGCCCATTCAGACTTTTGGCTTTGGGAGGTTTGGGTTAAATGTTTCTTCGCTCCCAAACCTGGTAGACAGAAGGCTGGCTGCTAGATGGCCCCTGTACGGCATGCAGGTCTCAAACTGGTGGAAGGAAAGGGGGAGGAGGTGTTTCTGTGGTGCTGGGGGGTTACTCGGGCGACGGTGAGGCTGAAGCGAGGCTGATCCTTGATCATGACTCTGAGAGACATGGGCAGCTGAGGAACGCTTGGTGGTGGGGAAGAGGAGGAGGCGGAGACAAGGGTGTGGGACAGTGGTTGGAAGCCCGGGATCGGTGTGGCCTTTTTTTGACCAAGTGTTCCCTCCATTTTTAACTTAAAGCATTCGCTGCCTGTGACAAACATGTTGGTGGTGGTTAAACACCTAAGATTCTTCCCTCTACTGATTCGATTACGGCAAAGGCAGCATATGACATTGCTGGGTGAATCAGAGGCTTGCTCAAAAAAGGCCCAGGCTTGAGAGGTCCCGGACCTTTTCGACGGCGATAAGCGAGGAGCTGTGTTTCCGCTGATCGCGGCTGTCGGAATAATCTCAGCGGATTTGTGCGATTGCGCTCTCCCTTTTTGAGGCTGGACCCGTACTGACACTACCCCATCGTCTTCCTCCACGTCCAGTGATGAAGCGCTCGCAAGCAAATTCTGCTGAAAAAGACACTTTGGATACGCAATTCATCATCATCATCTCAACAACACAGGGACATCCTCGCCTGACATTCTGTATGCGGGGCTGCGGGTACAAGCAACAGGCACTCAAGGCGTTGCCGACCGCCGGGGTTTTTGCCCATTCCCGTTTCCTTTCCTCCTCTGTGGCATCAGCGATTGGGCTTCAAACAGAAAAAATATCCCTTTGGCCTCTTGATTTTTTTAAAAAGCCTTCTGCCCAACCGCATTTTTCATCAAAGGTCTTCAGAAAATGGATTTCCACATGGTTGTACACGAGTTGACATTTGAGCCCCTTTCCCTTCTGTTGGGATGGTTTGGGCGAAAAAGGACAACTTTGTGGCCATGACGGGGGGGACAAGGGGTAAGACTGCGGTGCAGGTTCATTAACCACTGAAGAAAAATTGGTGAGCTGCTTTACTGGTTTCACGGGCCCTACCCAGCGTTTACAGGATGAGGGCCCTGAAACCCAAGACCGTGGCTTGCATTTTGGGGCCCAGCACTAGAGGACCCCCTTCTCTGTACCTCTCCTCTATGTCCTAACCCCCCCCTTTGCTCGTTTCCTGCATTTCGCTCATTTCAGAAAAAAAAAATTTAAAAAGGAGGGAAAGGGTTTTTTGAAGCTCTTAAATTGAAAGAGGGAAAAATACAGTATTTTTAAAATCCCCTTATTTTCTACGCCAACTAGGATTAGAAAAAATGTTTCTAGCAAATTCCTGTGAAATGCGGTCGGGGTGGAAAAACCGAAGAAAAATCAACAGTGTTCTTTTCATCCCGGGACTTTCAACCCCGTAGGATAGTAATTGATAGTTTTCAACAAAAACATACAAGTGCGCTAACTGCCCAAAGGGATTCAACGACCAAAAAAAACTATTCAAAAGTTACACGGTGGAGAAAATTTCGTTTTTTGCAGCAATACAAACGAACTTTTCAAAACATTTTTTTTATCAAAATTGTCGTACAAAGTGGCTATTTGAAAAAAACTGGGGGGCCCCACCACGTGCAATAAACTATTTTAAAAATTAAATTTTATCACAAAACGGGGGTTTTTGCACCAAAGAAAAAACACCAAAGTAACTACAAATTCGTATCCAAATTTAAGACAAGGGGGCTCGTTGAAAAAAAACTGGGCTGCGCCTAAGGAAAAACAGTATTTAAAAATATAGGATAAGAAAAGGGGGGTTTTTCAGCAAGAAATACACCTGCCTTTTCTAGAAAATTTCTTATCCTAATATAAGTACAAAGGGGGCTTTTGAAAAAAAAACTGGGCTGACAAAATAAAAGGTACAATTTTACCCAGTGGAGTGTGGGGCCAAAAAAGGTAAAAAAAAATGCCATTTCAATGCAGACTCAAAGCAAAAAAACTGACCAGTTCGCCAGATTGTACCCCAGAAGCCCTCATGCCCAGGTCTTGTGGGTGAGGCGATCCTGGGTGCAGAACCCTTTTTTTGCCTACCGCTTCGGTTTTCCTTTTTTTCTGTACCCCGCCCCGTTTTCAATCCCTCTGTCCGATTTTGGTCCACTGCAAATTTCATTTATACCTTCATAGTTTCCAAGTACTGTCTGCATGTCCATCATATAGAAATGCCTATGCGTTTCTCCTCCATCAACGGAGAGACTATGATTGAATCTGTTCTGTACCTCACCAAACTGCTGACACTTCATGCTGGGACTTCCCACATGGTGAATATCTACGTTCTCCTTGCTCCTCTGCCATAGTTCTGCTGGGTCTTCCGTTGTTTTTGTGCTCCCATTACTATCCAAAGGGTTCAGCAGGCCCAGAAGAAGAGGGGAGAACTATCACAATGCCACAGTCTCCTCTTGTGTCAAAGCTGCCTGCCCGGACCCTCCTGCAGGCATCTACTCACCTCTTTGCTCTCCTACTCTGCTACTGTCTCCTGCCTGTGACCAGCGCAGGGGACTTAAGAACCTTCCTACCTGTGCTCTGAATCAGTTTGTATATATATATATCAGAAAAGAAAGTTATGTAAAAATGTCCCCAGATGGCCTTAAACATAATTGTGCTATTATTTCAATATATATATTAGCCCTAGTTAAGGGGGAATACAGCACTGACTGGCAAAGCTAATCTGGGTCTGGTAAGACCCAGCAGCTACTGCAGTTATTGAGCCCCGGTGGCTGGGGAAGGTTTCAAATTAATGTGCATACATAGTTCTTATTGAGTGCTGTGTAAACAGCAATTGGAAAGGCCTGGACGGTAATAAATCTTCCCCACCTTCTCTCTAGCGAACTCCACTGCTGCTGGGGCTGCACCAGTTTTCTGATGTAACTTGAGCCAAAAAGAATGTATGAACAGGTGCACTCGAAAATTTGGCACGGTAAGTGCCTTTGTAATGTGCCAAAGATACTTTATAATGCGCCAAAGTTTAGGGGCATTCTGGGGCCGAATCATACCACATTCATAGAAATAGACAAATTTATGATTCTTTGATGCCAAACCTAGGCGCAGAACAGTTAGGACAGCGAGTTGTCGTATTGGCACTAGACTGCGCCTGTATGTATGACCTGCAGAAGAACAGGTTCATACATTCTGGCACATTCTACACTGCCTTAAAGAGAGCCTGTCACATAGTTTATGCCCCCCTTGCTGAGGACAGCACAATCTAGTGTCAGACATGCTGTTTCCAGTGCTGTGTCCCTTGTTCTGTAAGGTGCTGTAGTTTTAGAGCATTTAATGCTCAAATATTATTCATGAGCAGGTTTTAGCCCCACCCACCAAAGGATAACCTCACCCACTGACAGTTATTCACATGTTTCTACCTATTCAAAGTAATAGGTTTATCAGTTGAGGTGGGTGGGGCTAGCCTCAGATGGAAGGGGTTTGAAAAAAAACTGACTCTTTGTTTGACTCTTTTCTGGTTGAAAACTGCAGATTTGAACATTAAATACTTGAAAACTACAGCATCTTACAGAATAAGGGACACAGCACTGGAAACAGCATGTCTGTCACTAGCATGTGCTGTCCTCAGCAAGGGGGCATAATCTATGTGATAGGTTCTCTTTAAAGCTATTTAGAACTGGTCTGTCAGCGCCAACGTTCATCCATGTCGAACTTAGGGTCACATGTATGAAAACTGATTAGGTCATAAACATCACTTTTTTGCCCATAGTAACCTATGGGCAAAAAAGTGAATTTTAGACCTAAAAAGTTTTCATACTTGTGGCCGTTAGTGTGAAGTTTTGCACTCTGCAGGCGACATGTATGAACGGGGCTGCGCCAGATATCTGCCGTCTTTTCAGCCTGATATCAGGCGCAGACCCATTCATTAGAGATGAAGTTAGAGGCGAAGTTCTCAAAAATTCGATTCGGTGACTTCGCCAAATTTTCCGACAAAATTAGTTTTGGTCCGAATTACTTCGGGACGAATCACATTAAAAAACAGCTATTTCCGCTGCACAAGCCTTCAGGGTCGTAGAATTTGTGCCATGCTTAAATATGCAGAGGGAGCTTGGTTTGGTTTTCATACAATTTTTTTTTAGTAGACACGCTATACTGCCGCCCTTTAAACGCTTCACTAAAAAATTTCCCCTGGGCATTTTAAAGAGGGCAAAACGACCAAAAAATGAAAAGTAATGTAGCCTGAAAAGTCGGCACGCAGCTGGAAAAAAAAAAAAGCTGAGGGGTCAGGTGGGAACTCAGTGACAAGGTGGAGGTTTTTAAAGAGCCACAGCCCCCCATAGGGCAACGTGGCACAATGGGCATTCGGGGGGTGGCAAAAAAAAGGAGTCCATAGAGTGGCACAATGACACAGTGTGGAGGCACGGCCGCCACCACACAACAGAGGTCAGACATGGCACCATGCACAGTGGGAGGTCCGGCAGCAGCCACCGCAGAGCATGGGGTCGGGAGTGGCACAATGACATTCTGGGGTGGCCAAAACAAAGTAGGAGGCCCCAGGTGGCACAATGCAGGAGGGGTTAAGGAGACGGCAGCACAGCATGAGGTCCCGACCCGTTTGGGCCCAAAGCGAGTGTGTAGGTCACGGCAACAAACCAAAAACAGCGCATGAGGGAAGGGCAGTGGGAAAATGACAAGGGGGGGGGGACAGAAGCGCCCCAACAGCAGCAGCATGAGGCAGACAGTGGCACAATGACAAATTTTTAGGTGGCAAAAAAAGCAGTAGACCCAGAGTGGCACAAAGACAGAGATGGAGGTGACGGGACAACAACATGAGGTTTGAGAGGGCACAAGACACAGTGTGGATTCACCACCCCGCACAGCAGCAGCAGCATGGGTCCCTAGAGTGGCCCCAATGCAGTAGGGATGGGGGGGTGGCAAAACCAAATCCCCCGGGGAAAGATGGTGGTAGGCACATTGGGAAACTGCACAGATGTGTGGCCCTCAGGGGGTGGCGGCATAGAATAGGGTGGCAGGCGGTTGTTTTAAAACCCCGACTCATTTCTCACAGTTTTGGGTGGGAGGGCGTGGCTGATGTTGTTTGACGCCCAAGGGGAATTGGGGTGTGGGGGAAACCTGGCCGATTTCCCGCCTGATTCCTCTTTACAAAGGTAGTTTTTTCCACATTTCAAAATGGACAAGGGGGGTTCTCCTTGGGGGAAAAAATGGCCCCCGCCCCCATGAAAACACCCCTCTGATGCCACCCCTACGCCGGGCAGGACCGCTTTTTCCCTGCAAAACCCCCCGGGAAGTTACGGCCACACACCATTTTGGCCCCCCAGTAAATCCAGGGGTCTTTTAACTGGGGAAGCAGAGTGCGTCCAAGTAGGCCACCATTGTTTTTTTTCAGGTTTTCTCCCGGGCCCTCCTGCTGCCGCTGGCGGGGCAACCCCCCCACTTTGGCCCGGGGGAAGGAAGTGCTCACAGTGACTCCAGGGCTTAGGGTTTCTGCTGATGGAGCTGGTATGCTTTCCCACCCCCCACCTTCCCCCCCCGGCCCCGGCAGTAGTACGTGAGCGCTGAAGGAAACCCCCCCGGCAACCTTCAGAGGGGGGCGAAAGCCCCTACTTTGGCCCAAAGGGCCCAAATGACTACGGAGGGTTTCCCCCCGTAGTATTTGAGTTTTTTCCCCTCTCAAACAAACTTTTGGGGAAAAAGGCTCCCCCTTTTTGGGTCGGGGAGCGAGGGGGCCAATAGGGTGGAGAAACCCGAAATCATCCCTCTGGGATGGGGACTATTCGGGTGTCAAATAGCCCCGGCAAATCAGCATGCTGGGGGGCCTTCTAAAAAAAGGACTCCGAGGGGGTCCCTGCCTCCTCTCACCCGTATACTGCCAAAGGTGGCCCTTTCGGGTCATCTTTCCCCCCGTCTTCCCCATCCCATCTCCTCTCTCCACTTCCCTCCTCTCTTTCCCCCTGGGTAGAAAATCCACTCATTTCACCAGACAATTCTTCTGCTCCAATGTTTTCCTTTCCCCCTCCCCCTCCATTTCAGTCCCCAACCCGGGGGTCATGTGGCCAAGAGATTAGTCGCCAAGTCCCAGTCCCCTGCCCTAAAAGATTTTTTTTAGCATCTGTTTTTTGGACATGAAGCATTGGGAAAGAAAGTTATTCATTTCCCTAAATCCCGGGGACTGACAAATAAGTCGCCCCCCCCTCGAATTTCCCAACAAACGGCAGGGGTCACGCATGAGCGCCACGGCCGACATCAAAAATTAAACAGGGGGTACCCCCTGGGCCGCCCGGATCTCAAAAAATCGTTAATGGCCTTTCTGTTTTCCCTACAGTCGGGCCAACATGTTCAGGGTGGAATTCCAACGGGTGGAAAAATCGCAAACAAGTGTGTTGGGGGAGGCCGTTCTGCCCCCTTTCAACTCGAAAGGGGGGTTTTTCCCCCGGGTTTGTAGGGAAAAGGAAAGAAGGGCATGGGCCCCGGGTTCCCGGCCCCTTTTCCGAATCTTTGAAGATCGGTTTAAGAATTCAGGGAAACCTTTTTTACAAACCCGAATTTAAAAAACGTGCACCATGCGGGCGGATGGCCCCTCCCCCCCTCGGTGCAGCGGGACACCAAATTTACCCCCCATTGGGCCCCCTCACCATGGTTCCCCAATTTTCGTTGGTTCGGGGGGAAAGCCACAATCGGGTTTCTTGCTGCCAAAAAGACCTGAGAGTTCCCTCCCCTTGTGACTTCGTTCGCCAAAGGGAAGCCAGGTGTAAACTGCCCTGCAAACCCCTGGGCCCTACCCCATGTGGTTTTGGGTGGAGCAGTACTTTTGGGGGGCTGAGGGTGGTGGTTGGGGGTTTTGGGGGGAAAGGGGGCGGCCCTTTTCGCAGGGGCCGCAGTTTGAAAGTGGAAACAAAAGCGGCCCCCTTTTCCCGTCTAAGTTTTTGGTGTGCCCGGGGAAAGGGAAACACATTCACCCAGTGGGGGCCCAAAGGGAAAATTTTTCTGGCCCTGGGCCCTAGTTACAGCTTCAGACCCACGCTTTTCCGTGCCCCTTTGGAAAAAACCATAAAACCAAAAGGGCGGCCCACCTTCTGTTCTACATATTTATTAAGTTCTTTTTAAATGCCCTTTTTTTTAAAAAAAAAATTTCGGCTTTGGAACCCCCCTTCCATCTGGCTCGGCCCCAAGCCATTAGTTCTCCCGAAAAAGGTGCAGAAAAATCCACCATTTGGAAAAAAAAAAGGGGGGGGGCTGCAGTATCAACAACTTGGACAGGAGAGGTCAGCTTCTGGACCTTAGGATGGTTTGGGCACATATGTTGTCTCTTTGCAATCGCCCCCTGAAGGACTGCTAGCAAACCCTGAGTGCAAGGATCAGGAGCACGGACTGGGAGATAAGGCAAAGAGAAAAAAGTTTCCCCTTCTGCATGCCACTGGGCGCTTTCTTGCTGTTGGGTGCGGCGGGAGGATGGACCCAAAACATCTGAGACCCCATTTCTCCCAGGGGGCCCCCCGGGTGGTGACGCTGCATGTGTTTAAAGCAGGGCCATGGTGCCAACTTAAACTCCCGGCCACGCTTCACTTTTGCCCACAGTTCTACATATACCCCTATTCGGCTCCCCGGGGGTCTTAGCAAAAAAACCCGCCACACCGGGCCCATTATCTTATTTTTTTTTTCCAAAGGGTCCGCATGAGTTACTACCCGCCACCGCTGCTTTGCTGAGCCCCTGTTTCCCTACTTTCTTTGGAAACCCGAATCGGGTTTTTTTTACCCCGTGGCCGCTTGCTTTCCCCACCTCACACTGCTGAAACCCCGGGGACTCACGGCCACACAACCCACTTGCTGGCTGCGCCGCTGCCTGACGCGCAAGCTGACGCCCTCTTCTCTTGACGATGATGAAGCCCTTGCTTCACCCGGCTCCCAAGTGCGGTCGGCTACATCATCATCGATTTGTGTTTCATCGTCACTGCTGTCCTCATCACCAGTCTTGGTATGCAGAGGCTGACCCCTCACAACATGACCTCCCATGCCACTCTCCATATCTATACTTTGCCGCCTACTGCAAGAAGCAGGGGATATTGGCCCCATTTCTTCGCTGCCAAGTAGCTGTTTACTGCCCTCCTCAAATTGTTCATCCTCGCTATATAGTGGTGCTGAGCCCAGACCACATAGTAGATCTATGGCTGAGGGAACCGGATGGGACAGAGGCGGGTTGAGGACAGGTGAGGGCCGCTGACCCGCTCCTGGGCCATGCCAACTAAGGGTTGTGTCTGACGTTCCCACCGACTCTTGGCTGGGGTTGCCAGATGTCATCTGGAAGGAAGTGGATGACCTAGTCAACCAATCAAGAACCATTGGGTTGCTGAACAACACACGGCCGCTAGATGACAGCGGCAGTTCTGGCCTCACCGAGTGACCCCTGCTGCGACGTCCCCTTGCTGTGCTGCGACCTGGGCCTGCTCCAGGAATGTTTGTGCCACTGCCACTCGCAGGTGAAGAGCCTGCCACCTCTCTGTCTGACATACTGTTTGTTCTAAAATGTACAGACACTGTTTGATGAAGATATATATGATAAATACACACCCTGTATTTGACTCCAAATGAACCCACTAAGAAGCTTGGGTAACCCTTGGATATAAATTGCGCTCCACAAAAGGGCATGAAAAATTTACTTGTATGTGCCGTTTAAAAACACTGTGTATTTTACTGAATATAAAAGCATAAATAGGCTTAATTAACCTTCGGATATGAATTATGCTACAGGCACAATTTCTTCTTTGGAGGTGAAAAAGAGCGTTTCTTTTAGTGACCACAACAGCAGAACAACGCTTAATTAACCCCTGGATCTAAATTGCGCAAAAGAAATGAGCAACTAAAAATTACCAGCTTTGTAGTGTGTTAAAATGGCGTGTATTTTACGGTACACAACAACAGAAAAACTTGTAATTAACCTTCGGTTGTGAATTATGCTACAGACAAAATGTATTTTTTGGCGGTGAAAAAGAACGTTTCTTTTAGTGACCACAACAGCAGAACAATGCTTAATTAACTCCTGGATCTAAATTGCGCAAAAGAAATGAGCAACCAAAAATTACCAGCTTTGTAGCGTTTTAAAACGCTGTGTATTTTACGGTACAGAACAACAGAAATACTTGTAATTAACCTTCGGATATGAATTATGCTACAGGCAAAATTTCTTCTTTGGCGGTGAAAAAGAACGTTTCTTTTAGTGACCACAACAGCAGAACAACGCTTAATTAACCCCTGGATCTAAATTGCGCAAAAGAAATGAGCAACCAAAAATTAAGTGATATTTGTATTATAAAAAAGCTGTTTCTTTAAATGAATACAACAGGAACAGGCTTAGATAATCCTTGGATACTCAATGTGCTGAAGAACTGCGCAGATAGCATTAAAATGTATATGCAGCTGCATTGGACGCACACTGGACTTCAGTTCCAATACCCCACAAAATCAGAATTAGAATTTAAGAGAAGCAGTCTCTGAGACAAGCTGTGATTCCCCCAAAAAATCGCTGTATAAAAATGAGTTCTTTAGTATCAGCTATCATAAGTAGCCGCGACAGCCCCTTCCTTACTGAGTACAGTGAGACCGGTATGAGCTCCCAGCGTCGCGCCCGGACTTATATAGTGCGGTGACGTCACAGAATCCCGCCGGTCTCTGATTGGCTTCATCTCTGCACATGTCATGCAGGCTATGCCCTTCTTCCTCCCAGAGTTCTTTGCCCCATGTAACGCCATGTGCTCGCAGCCATTTTATCAATCAAAAGCACATTTCGTTCCTGCAAATCACCCCAAACCGACTTCGTACAGAATCGAAGTTTTCCTGAAATTCTAAACGAATTCCACTTCGTTAGAATCGATACGCCCATCTCTACCATTCAAAAAAAAAATTTTCTCCTGCACGTCACTCCAGGGCGCATTACATAGCGCCTGCGGCATTTTGTAATGTGCCCAATCTCAGGGGTCGTGCGGGAGGCAGGGCGAACTAGAACCGTAGCGAAGCTACATATTTGTAGCTTCCCTATGGCATTTCTGGGTGAATTACAGCTGGAACAGATATACCACTTTCAAATTGGTATACCTGATCCAGAATTATCACCTGAGCGCTGGAAAGTGCCTGACTTATGACCTGCTATAGAGCAAATTCATAAATTAGGTGCATTCTATGCCCTTATTATGCAGATGAAATTTGGCATGTTAAATGTTTAATGTAGAAATGATTAAACAATTGCGCAACTCAGTATCTCGTTCACTCTAAACATGAAAGTTTTATCTTTAACAATCTACCAATTTAACAATCTACACAGAGATAAAATCCTGAACATTTAAAATGGTTAATATAAACCATTTATTTTAAATACCTCCATTAAGCCTTTCAAATTAAAAAT
>JAODAL010052257.1:0-26107 GCA_025379985.1 Phyllomedusa bahiana
TTTTCCTTTGTCTCCTTGCGTTTCAACAGTCGTAACTTTATTCTTCAATTACACAGTTGTGCGGGACCTTGTTTTATGCAGGAGAAGTTGTACTTTTTGGGGGCATAGTGTAAGTTCACATGTAAATTTTTTTAATTTTTTTCGTTTTTTTTAATTCTTTTTTACACCATTTACATTTCATACTAAATAAACTGTTAGATTAATTTGACAAATTATTAAAGTCGTATGTATTGCTAATTTGTGTAGGTCTTTTTTGTGTAAAGTGTTATTTTTCATTAAATATTTATTTTTATTATTTATTTTATTTTTTGTACACTTTTTTTACTTTTTTTTTATAATTCCTTGAAGGGATAAATATTTTACATTTTTTAACACTTAGTAATGTATTAGCATATTCATATATGCTAAAACATTAGACTCTGTATCAGTATGACACAGGCATCAGTCAGGGCAGCATTGTGTGCCCTGACTGCAGTCTTGTTATACAGATAGCCCTGGGGCTAGCTCAGGTGCCCAGGGATAACTGTACAGATGTCCTGATCACCTGATATAGCAGGGGAAGGCCCTTTGATTACGCTGCGGTTATGGACCGTGGCAATTAAAGGGTTAAGCACCGGGGATCAGAGGTTTCCTCAACTTCCTGGCGCTTACAGAAACTACACTAAGGGGCTGTTCACACAGCATTTTTGGATCTATTTTGGATCCGAATGTTGTATCTAAAAACACAGCGGCAATCAGATCCTGAATGGATCCAACACGTATCCAACATGCAGTAAAACATAACAAAAACTATATAAATGTGTCATCGCTAGAATCAAACTGACCCACTGAAAAATGGTAACGTAATTAATACTGCACAGTAAACTGCGTAAAAAGAGAATCTTATATGATAATTTTTTCCATTCCACCCCAAAAATCATTGGTTTCACAATACATTATATAGTATATCACATAATACCATTAAAAATATAACTCATCCTTCAAAAAGGATGTCTAAGAAAACTAAAAAGTTATTACTCTTGAACGATAAAGACATGAAAATGCTGTCACCAAAAACCACCGCATTAGAAGGAAATTAATTTTAATCTGTTAGGTCACAAAAAACAGAGCAGTACGCTCTCAATACGTTGCGAAATGCGTCCCAAAATAAGCCGTGTGATCATAGCCTTAGGGTAGGTTTATAAGGGGCAAAAGTGCAAAGATCTTCAAAGATCAAATCTGCAGAATAATGGGAGGTATACAGTGACTGGTTATGGCACGCTCATGGTGCGGACATGACACGGTCGAGAACTGCTACAGTATCCCACAACAGGGGTTTTCAATTAGCTTAATGATCGGCCATATGAATTTGCAGGTGAACACATCCATTAACAATCAATCTTCGTCTTTGTTTTTTTTTTGTTCATCGCAGTGCGGTTTTCAGCCATGTCACAGCCGCACTGTGATCAGGCTGTAACCACTCCATGTATTCCTAACTGATAATCTTCAGTATTCTTGCTGTAAAACCAAAAAATCTGCACCAGTTTGTGTAGATTTTACTGTAGATTTTATTGTGGATTTTCTACATTTACTTCAGTGTGAGAAGGCAGACAATAATTGAAACTCCAGAGGACAGATTTATGTGCAGTTTTTAGTGTGGATTTAGTCTTCTCCCTTTCAAATCCACAATAAATCCGCTACAAAATCCACACTAATTTGGTGCAGATTTACAGCAAAAACACTAGAGAGCAACACAGTCCTCTGTCCGCAAAGTATGGCAGAGACTGTACTTTTGGCCATGAAGTTCACCTGTATTGCTGATTCTGTGCACTGAACACAGTCTGATACTGTGCTATCTGGCTATGATTAACAGCTCTTCCACACCTGTCTGGTTCTGTTAGCCCTAGGGCAGGACTACAGATTGTTCTGCTTGAGTGGTGAGTGACAGCTGCCTGCACCACCCACCTTTCTCTCCTGGTTTTCTGTGTTCTGTGCGGCCCTGGAACCGGACTCTGACAAGTCTACATAAGATCACAGTTCCTGGTGGTCCTACGTCGATTATAGTCTTTATCTAGTTTGCTTCGTATTCTTGTTGGTTTCTCTGGAATTCTGTCTTTCTGCCCTCCTTTTTGACTTCCATTTATTGCCTTCCACTTCTGTACCTTTTCTGCTTTCTCTGGTTTTGACCCATTTTAACCTGACCCTTCTACATTGTGTTTGTCTGTCTTGTCTGTTCTGTGTTGGCATGTACTCACGGTCGGGTCTGCTACCCAGTTGCCGCCGACTGCTTAGGGTTGGGTGAGCAAGTAAGCAGGGACAGATTTGAGGGGCCTAGTGTTAGGGCTCACAGTCTATCTGTCCTCTGTTTATCTGCTCCGGGGGTTCCTTACATTCCATTAAACGTTTCCCATTCCATTAAATGTTGTAAAAGTTTTTAAATGCATTAAATAGAAAATTAAATGGTACATGGCCAGAATGAACATAGCATGTTAAATTATCACAAATAACCACAAAAAGTGTTTGCCAGTTTTGTATTAATCACAATGTAGTATTTAAATGCTTACCTGTTATATCATTGATATACAAGGGTGAAGTGAACATAAAAATCTCCATGTGATAAAGAAAAAATTATGTTCCTCAGCTGAATTCCTAAATTAAATCCTTATCTTTGTCAAATGTCAGAAATATTCTCTGTTGTCTTAAATAGGATAAGGTATAAATCCTGAGCATCTGGTCCCTAATTGAGTTCACTAAAGTCTCTGACATTTCCCACTAGGTGATATGAATCAACACAAGACACCAGCATGAGAGGCACATAATATCATATACGGGGTTTAATGCGCGCACTGTGGATGTCTTAGAGCTTTTAACCTCTCATGATTAATTTTATTGTGTGTACACAACCAACAAATTCCATAGAGATGAAGCAGATATAATATTAATTATCACAGAACCTTAGCATATTCCTGACTGTACTGTAATTATTATGACTGTGAGGCACTTAAGTCTCCAGGCTTTTTTTTTTTGTGTCAAACACAAATAGTAAATTTTTCAAAAAGTAGGTAGTCCCAAAAATGTTTTGAGGTTATAGTTAGAGATGGGCGAAATGATTCTAACGAAGTGGAATTCGTTTAGAATTTCAGGAAAACTTCGGTTCGGAACGAAGTCGAACTTTGGGGAACTTCGGGTGAACGAAGTGTGCTTTTGATTTATAAAATGGCTGCGAGCACATGGCGTTACATGGGGCAAAGAACTCTGGGAGGAAGAAGGGCATAGCCTACATGACATGTGCAGAGATGAAGTTAATCAGAGACCGGCGGGATTCTGTGATGTCACCGCACTATATAAGTCCGGGCGCGACACTGGGAGCTCATACCACTCTCACTGTACTGATTAGGGAAGGTGCTGCCACAGCTGCTAATGATTTCTCTTACTAAAGAACTCATTTTTATACAGCGATTTTTGGGGAGTGTCACAGCTTGTCTCAGAGACTGCTTCTCTTAACGTTCTATTTCTGATTTGGTGGGGTATTGGATCTGAAGTCCAGTGTGCGTCCAGTGCAGCTGCATATACATCGTAATGCTATCGCTCACAGCACATTGAATATCCAAGGGTTTATCTAAGCCTGTTCCTGTTGTTTTCATTTAAAGAAACAGCGTTTTTACAATACAAATACCACTTCATTTTGGCTGCTCAATTGTTTTGCACAATTTAAAATCCAGGGGGTTTAAATTTAAACGTAGTTCTGCTGCTGTGGTGACTAAAGAAACCGTCTTTTTCACCACCAAAAAAGACATTTACCTGTAGCATAATTCACAAGCGAAGGTTAATTACAAGTTTTTCTCTTGCTGTGTACCGTAAAATACACGCCATTGTAACACGCTACAAAGCTGGTAGTTTTTGGCTGCTCAATTCCTTGCACAATTTACATCCATGGGTTAATTAAGCGTTGTTCTGCTGCTGTGGTGACTAAAAGAAACCGTCTTTTTCACCACCAAAAAAGACAATTTTACTGTATCATAATTCACAAGCGAAGGGTTAATTACAAGTTTTTTCTCTTGTTGTGTTAGTGTAAAATACATGCCATTGTAACACACTACAAGCGGGTTTGTTTTTGCTGCTCAATTCTTTTGCGCAATTTAAAATCCAGGGGTTAAATTTAAAGCTTGTTATTCACGGGGTGACAAAAAAAAAACCGTCTTTTTCAAAACCCAAAAAAAGAATTTTTCCTGTAGCTAATTACAAGCGAAGGTTAATTAAAAGTTTTTCTTTCTGAGTACCGTAAAATACACACCAATAACACGCTATAAAGCTCGAGTTTTTGGTTCTCAATTCTTTGCGAAATTTACATCCAAGGTTTAACAATATTTTTCTGCAGTGTACTTATAAAAAAACGTTCTTTTTTCACCGCCAAAGAAAAATTTTGCCTTACAAATTTCATATCTAAAGGGTTAAATTTTAACCTTTTTGTTTTTACTTTCAGAAAATAACAGTGTTTTAAATGACACATACAAGGGGTTAATTAAGCTTGTTTTGTGTGGTGCTGACAAAAAAAAACCGTTTTTTTCAACGCCAAAAAAAAAAATTTTTTCCGTACCTAATTCATGCCCAAGTTAATTAAGCCTGTTTGGCTTTTCCTTTTTAAAAAACACACGGGTTTTTTTAAAACCACTTCAAGTAAATTTTTCCCCGGGCCCTTTTTGGGGAGCGTAATTTAAATCCAAGGGGTTCCCCAAAGATTGTTACTGGTTCATTGGAGTCAAATACGGGGTTTGTATTTAATATACAATACTTCATCAAACGGGTTCTGTACATTTTGAACAAACAGTATTTCGAAGAGAGGTGGCAGGCCCTTCACCTGCAGGGGCAGGGGACAAACATTTCTGGACAGGCCCAGTCGGCACAGAAAGGGGGACTCAAGCGGGGGGTCCTCGGTAGGACACAACTGCCCGCTGTCATCTAGCGGCCCTGTGTTGTTCAGCAACCCAATGGTTCTTTATTGGTTGACTAGGTCATCCCTTCCTCCCCAAAAACAAACTGACAACCCCAGCCAAGATCGGTGGGAAAGTCAGGCACACCTTTAGTTGGCATGGCCAGGGTCAGCGGCCTCACCTCCTCCAACCCCCCTCTGTCCCATCCGGGTTCCCCCCCAGAGATCTACTATGTGGTTGGCTCACGCCATATATAGCAGGATAACAATTTGAGGGGGCAGTCAGCGCTATTGGAAGCGAAGAAATGGGGGCCAATTCCCTGCTTCTTCAGTAGGGGCAAAGAAGATGTTGAGAGTGGCATGGGGGGTCTGTTTGAAGGGTTATCCGCAACCAAGACCAGTGATGAGGACAGCAGTGACATAAACACAAAAAGGATGATTACCGACCCACTTGGAGCCGTTTAGGGAAGGGGTTCATCATCGTCAGGGGAAGAGGGCGTCAGCTTTCGCGTCAGGGAGCGGCGCAGCCCGTAGTGGGGTTTGGGGGCCGTGAGTCCCGCAGTGCAGCAGTGTGGGGGGGGTCGGTACCAAAAACGCCCAGGGGGAAAAAAACCCCTTTCCCGGTTTCCCAAAAAAGTAGGGCCCCTGGGGGGTCACGAGGGGAAACGGCGGGAGTATTCGTGGGAGCGTTTGGGGGTAAAATTTACTACTCGGGGGGGGTGGCAGTTCTTTTCTAAACACCGGGGGAGGGCCCAATATGGGGATATAAGAATCTGGGAGGCAGAAAGTGAACGTGGCCCGGGGTAAACGTTTGGCCCCCCCATTGCCCTGCTCAACAAATGCAGCGTCACCATCCCCTTTTGGGCCCGGGAAAAAACGTGGCTCAGAATGTGGGGTCCATCCCCGCCAGCAGCAAAAAGCACAGCAAACCCCAGTGGCCCCGCATGCCATTTGGCCCTCCGGGTCCACCACCTTTTGGGGAGAAAGGGGCTGTTTTTTCCCCCTTTTACACCCCCAGAAAAGAAGGGTCCTGCTCCCGCTACTCAAGGCCCACCCAATTTTGTTCAGCCCAGGTGATTTTCAAAAAGACAAAAAATATGCGTCCCAACCATCCTAAGGTGCAGAAAAATTTTACCCCTTGGGTCCTGAAAACCCAAATTTTTGGTTTCGCAGTCCCGCCCTTTCCCAAAAGGGAAATCTGCAACCTTTTCAGGGGAAAATAAAGGCTTGTCCGAGCCGAGATAAGAATTCCAAGCCGAAAAATTTTTTTTCCAAAAAGGCAAACCAAACACTTCAAAAAAATAAAATTGGGGAAAAAAGGTTGGGGGGCCCCGTTCTTGAGCTTTTAAAAATTTGGTTTTGTTCCAAGGTTTCCCCGTAGTGCGGGGCGAAAAACGTCCCCGGAGCTTTTTAAAATAAAACGGTTTTTAAAAGGGGCCAAAATAAAAGGGTCCCTTTACGGGCCCAAAATTTTTGGGTGGAATGGTGCCCCCTTCTTTGGGCCCATTGCAAAAAACCAAAACCCCCAAACTTTGAAAAAGGAAAGAAAAAAGCCGCTTTCCCCCTCACGTTTTTTCAAACTGCCCGGGTCCTGCCCCAAATCCTTTTTTTGGGGCCCCCTTTTCCCCAAAACCTTCCCCAAACCCACCAAACCCCCAATTTTTTTTCAGCCCCCCCACAAGTTTTTTTTTTCCCTTTTCTTTTTTTTCCATCATAACTACTTTTTGTTAGGGGCACCCGCGGTGTTTTACGCAAAAAATTTCCTTTAAAAAACCTGGTTTTCCCCCCCTTTTTTGGCCGGGAAAAAGGAAAAAATTCAAAAAACTGGGAAGGAAAACTGCTTTCCCCATCCCCCTTGGGGCCCCAAGGCCCCAAAAAATTTGTGGGGGGGCTTTCTCCTGCCAACTGAAATTGGGAAACCCTGGTTTACGGACAATGGGGGGTAACATAGTGTTTCCCCGCTGCATCCAAGGGGGGATGGGCCATGGGGCCCCGCATGGGTGTTTTTAAACTTGGGTTTTGAAAAAAGGGTTCCCGAAGTCTTTCCAAACCCAACTTCAAAGATTTTTGAAAATGGCCAGGGGAAAATGTGCAAAGCACCATCCATTCCTACAAAGCCAGGAAAAAACCCCCCTCGAGTGCAGCGGCAAAACCGGCCCCCCCAAAACACTCGATATGCATTTTTTCCACCAAATTTGGAAAATTCCAAACCTGCACCCTGTTTGGACCGACTGTTTGAAAAAAGAAAGGGAATTAAAAGGGTTTTTTTGATGATCCAGGCGGACAGGATTTCTTTTCCCCCGTGGGAACTTTGGGTGTCAGCCATTGGCAGCTCAAGCTTTAAAACCTGCCGTTGTTTTTAGGGCCCTTTCGGGAAGGGACATTTATTTTGTCAGTCGGGGGCCAGGACCCAAAAGGGGTGAAAAAACTCATTTCCCACCCGCTTCATGTCCGGGGAAAAGAAAGCCCGAAAAAATCTCGGTTGGGGCCAACCCTGAGTCCCGGGGGGACTGGGAAAAATTTGGGGGAGGAGGAGGACATTGGAGCAAAGGGATTTGTCTGGTTAAATGATTTGGTTTTTCTACCCAGGGACAAGAAAAAAAAGGAGCAGGAGCAGCTGGAGGAGGAAAGGGTTTAGATGAGGAAGGGCGAGGGAATACCCCAAGCACCGGGCAATACAGTTGGGGGAAGGAGGCAGGGGGGCCCCTCGGATCCCCTTTTGCATATGGCCCCCACATGCTGATTTGCCTTTCTAGTGACACCCCGAATAGTCACATCCGAAAAAGAGGGATGACTTCTGGCTCTTTTCCCCCCTATTTGGGCCATCCTAAAAAAGGGCCAAAATTGGGGGGCCTTTTTCCCAGGGGAAATTTTTAAAGGGGGGAAAAAACTTTAAAAAAACCCATAGGGAAAACCTCCCCTAACAGTTTGGGGCCGCTGCCTATGTGCCGGGGAAACGTTTCCCCCCCTCTGACAGTTTTACTGGGGGTTTTCCTTTAGCGGGTTCCCCGTACAAAGCCGCGGCTGCGGGGAAGTTTGGGGGGGGAGGGGCAGGTTTTCCAGGCTTTCCCTCAGGGAGCAAACCTAAGTTGGGGGTCAAATGTGACGCTTCCTTTAACCCCCCCTTTGAGGGGGGGTAAATCCCAGCAGCACAGCAACTTGGAGCAAAACCCGAACCAACAGGGGGGGGCCCACTTTGGCCCGCACCTCCCCCCCCCAGGGGAGTTAGAAGCCCTGGAAATACTTGGGGAGGGCCCAAACTGGAATTTTGTTGGGCCGCAACTTGCCGAGTTTGCAGTGGGAAAGTTTTCCTTGCCCGGGCCAAATAGTGTGGGAAAACAGAGGGGGTTTTTCAGTTTCGGTTGGGGCCAAACGTTTTTTCCCAAAGGGGAAACCCCCTTTTCCCCCGGAAAGTGGAACGACTGGCCTTTGTCAAAATTAATCAAGGGGGTGGATTTTAGCCTGGGTTTCCACACACCAAATTTCCTTAGGCCCTAAAAACTACATCAGCCATTAAAAGCCTCACCCCAAAATGTGAGAAATGAGCTGGGTTTTTTAAATTTCCTTCCTCACCAAAAAACTAAAAGGCCCCCCCAAACCCCCGCCGATGCCCCACCCTCCTGCCAGTTTCTCCACGCCCCAACCAACTTTTTCCAGGAAATGTTTTTGGGCCAACCCCCGCTCCACACTTTTGTCCATTGTTTTCCCCTCTATGACCTTTTGCTGCTGCTGGGGGCCTGCCCCCTGCCCTTCCCCCACGTTTTGGATTGTTTCCACTCTGGGGTTTCCTACCCTGTTTTTGGGTACCTCCAAAATTCATTGTGCCACTCTTGACCTCATGCGGGTGGGGCCGCCGGGCCCTCACCTCCACACCCTTTCCCTTGGGGCCCCCTCTCTGACCCCATGCTGCGCTGTGGGTGCTGGCCTTCCTCAGGGGCCCCTGTGTTTCCCAAGTGCCACTCTCTACCCATGCGCTGCTGCCCCTCACCGGCTCCACTCTCTGTCATTTGGCCACTCTGTGGCCCCACAATGGGGTTTTGGGTAAACCTCCAGAAAAGTCCTTTTTGCCCCTGTCTGAACCACAAACTGCGTTGTACTGCTGCCCCTGCCCTCCACACTGTGGGCATTGTGGGCCCCCCTTTTCCGACCTCCATTCTGCTGTCACCCCCACCCTCTGTCATTGTGGGCCCCTCTGTGGCCTACTACTGTTTTTCCCCCCCCAAAAGTCCATTGTTCACTTCTGACCTCATGCTGCTGCTGTGGGGTGCTGCTTAAACCCCCACTCTCTGTCATTGTGCCCCTTTGTGGCCCACTACTGTTTTTTTCCCCACCCCAGAAAAGTCCCTTGGCCACGGGCCCCCTTTATGCTGCTTCTGTGGCTGCTGCCATGACCCACACCTGTGGTTTTGGGGGCCACTCGTGGGCCTTTCTCCTGTTTTTGCCACCCCAGAATGTTCCCCTTGTGCCACTCTCTAAACCCCATGCTGCTGCTTTTGGCTGCTGCCCCCTGGGGCCCCTCACTTGTCATTGGCCACTCTGTGGGCCCCTCCTGTTTTGGGGCCCCCTTTCCCGAATGTTCCCCAAAGCCAAATGTCCCGACCCCCATGCTGCTGTTGGGTGCTGGGCCCTCACCCCCCCAACTCTGGGCATTTTGCCAAATTTCCCGACCTCATGCTGCGCTGGGCCCTTTCCCTCCACACTCTTCATTGGTTTCCATTTTTTGGCCTACTCCCGTTTTTTGGCCCCCCTCCAAAGTCATTGTGCCACTGGGGCCCCGACCCATGCTGCTGCTGTGGCTGCTGGGCCCTGCCCTCCACACTCTGTCATTGTGCCCTCTCTGAAACCCCATGTGCTGTTTTGGCGCTTGCCGTGCCCTCCAAACTTTTTCTTGGCCCCTCTCTGACCTCAAGCTGCTGCTCCTTTCCGTCACCTTTCCCCCTCTTTTGTCCCCCCAAAATTTTTTTCCACCCTTTTAGGGTTTTGGCCCCTAAAAGGCCCGTGGTTTTGGCCCCCCCTTCCAGAATGTTTTTTTTTGGGGGCCCCACTGTCCCCCCGGGCCTCATGCTGCTGCTGGGGGCGCTGCCGTTTACCTTTTCACCCCTTTCCAACCCCCCCCCCCGGCCTCCCCTTTTCATTTTTTTGCCACCCCTGTGGGGCCTTACTTCCCCCCTTTTTTGCCAAACCTTTTCCCTTTAATGTTCGTTGTGCCCACCCCCACCCCGAACCCCCTCATTGGCCCCTTGGCCCCCGCCCCGGCCTGTGGCCCGCTGGGCCCTGCCCCACACTGTGTCATTGGGGCCACTCTGTGGCCTACTCCCTTGTTTTGCCACCTTTCCCAAAAGTCACTGTGCCATGTCCCCGACCTCATGCTTTCTGCTGCGCACCGTCCACACTCTTTTGTTGGGGCCACTGTTTTGACCTCATTCGCTGCTGCTGTAAACCCCCCCCACACTCTGTCATTTTGGGCCCCTTTTGGGCCCTACTCCTGTTTTTTTGGGCCCCCTCCAAATGCATTTGTGCCACTGCCTGACCTCATGCTCTTTCTGTGGGGGGCCCGCCGTGCCCTCCACACTGTGTCATTGTGGGCCCCTCTCGACCCCATGTGCTGCTGGGCCGTCAAATCCACTCTCTGGGCTTGTGCCACTCTGTTGGGCCCACCCACTGTTTTTTCCCACCTCCAGAAATTAATTGTGCCACTGTCTGACCTCATGGTGCTGCTGTGGCTGTGCCGTAACCTACACATGTGTCATTGTGCCAAATCTGTGGGGTTACTCCTGTTTTTTTTCCACCTCCAGGGAAAGTCAAATTTTGCCCCTCTCTAACCTCATGCTTTCTGTGGCTGCCGCCGTCCAAACCCCCACACTCGTCACTGATTTTCCACCCCGAGCCCTCAGCTTTATTTTTTCCCGCTTGGTTTGCTGCCATGACTTTTTTCAGGCTAATTCCCCCTTGAGTTTTTTGGTCATTTTGCCCTCTTTTAAATTTACCGGAATTTTTTTAAAATGAACGATTCTAAGACAGCGGGAGGCCCTCTTTCGTGCATACTGAAACACAACATTTTTAGGAAACCAAACCAAGCTCCCCTGCATATTTAAACATTGGGACAACATTTTTACAGCACCCTGAAGGCCCCTGTGCAGCCTTTGGAAAAACTGTTTTTTTTTAAAAGCAATCTTTCCCAAAATAATTCGGGGCCGAAACTAATTTTTTTCGGGGAAAATTTGGCGAAGTCAAACCCAAACCGAATTTTTTTTTGGGAACTTTGCCCATCTCTAATAATAAGACATCAGTATTATAAAGGCCACATGGTAAGTGGTGGGTCATTTATAGATTTTGCATTGGGGCCAAGGAGCTTTGAGATATCCTTGTGGCTCAGAACAAAGTTTTGTGGCAAAATTCCAATGGTCAGTGCCATAGATTTCATAACTTTCTTGGACTTCTTCAGAATGCACTGTAATCTAAGTTGCAGGTTCTCCAAGATGGCGCATTTCATCTTTTCATCTGGTTTCTTTTCAGCAGTTCATTTGATCATCCATTTAATTTTCTATTTACCTGTTCTAGCCTTTTCTCTATCAGGAAATGTGCTACCTAATCCGAGTAACCTTCCTGATAAAGGAAACTGCGACCTCTGCCCATCACCTGGGTTGAAACATTGTACAGTATATTTTGTACTGGCATTCTATTGAATAAAAGAACACCTATGCTGACACCATCCTTGGATTTTGTTTTTCTACCTCTGCCCTGTCACTAAAGTAGTTCTACAATGGTCCTTAAAACAAAAAGATGTAACTAGTCAGTAGGAAACATCAAAGAGCCCGCAATTATTTACATGTACAGTGAAGAAATGAAAAAAAAAATGTAGGATGGATCCTGAATATTAAAAACAAACCAAGAGCCAACTATACAGAAAACCACAACTAGTAATAAAAAAGATCACCTTCACCCATAGCAAAAAGTTATTTAATTGCAAGCTATTCATTGATTCCAACGCATTTCCCTTCAATTATGAGATTCATCAGATCTTTGACTGCATTTGGCGAGATACAAAGTTGTCTCTCTGTAAGGTCATCTCTCATTTTAAGTCTAAGGCTGATGGAAAACGGGGATCCCCAAGCTATTCTGGCAGGGTGTTCTTCTTAGTTCATCAACCTGAAAACCCCTGACTACAAGCTTACTTCCCCTTAAAGGGGTTGTCTCGCTACAATGATTGGGTTTTAATTAAAAGATCTTTAAAAAACTAGCAGCTTTGCAATATATGTTCATTACAAATTTCCTACTGATTTTGAGTTAGCCCTGTTAGTAGGTGTGCATCAGCTTCTCAAATTTCTATAGCAGCCGACCTGTTGATCCTTATCTTACTGGCTGTCAGGTCTGTATGACTCATCACCTTTGAAGACAGGTCGGAGCAGAGAGCCCCTCCCGCACAGAATGCTTCTGTAGTGGAGGGAGGGGGGAGGACTCTGGCTTCTGTGTCCGTGCTGCCTGGATTAACCCTGTGTGTGGCTGCCTCCTCCTGCTCTCTACACAGATAGATGTGACAGCAGTGACCCTGTGTGTTACTATAATCATGATGTGTCTGTGGAACTGTGACTATACTAATACTATACAGATCAGGCATGTTAATACTTCATGCTCTGCTGTACTAGTGACACATAGTAACACTTCCCAGCTGCCCTGTGTCTGTTCTGACAGAGTTTGTTGTTGCTGGAGATGTGGAGACTTGTAAGCTAAGCAGGGTATATAGGTAACACATGCATCCCCTCTGCTATTTAGCATACACAGCAGCTTCACAGACCTCTCTACACTCATAGATCAGCCCTCTCCTGCAACAGACCTAGACAGGCACACACAGGGTTAACTCTGGCAGCAAACCCCCTCCCCCTTGCTGTATAGAAGTTACAGAGCTGCCTGTGTGCTGAGGGGAGGGGGGAAGAGGGAGCAGAAGAGACAGACCAAGAAGCACGCCCCTCAATTCAACTATCAGGCTCACTGACCGGCTGAAAGCTTGTAATGAGACAACTCCTTTAACTTCTGTGATGTTTCCCTTGATCCTGATTATGTATTTGGGGTTAAGAAAATCCTCAACATTAAGCAGTTTAGAGGTACTCTTTTTTATTTGGTAGACTAAAAGGGCTTTTGTCCTGAGGTGAGATCTTGTGGACCAACTGAAAATATTAATGTTTCTGCTCTTATTCATAATTTTATCATCTTCAGAGACAGAGGGAGAGAAGTCATGTGGGGGGTTATGACACATTCCCACCACATATCTTTGCACCCATCACTGCATTAGGTCTTCCACTGTTTTCAGGTTCTCCTGTGTTCTCCTCAGCACCAATGCTGTCCTCATGTTCCCTATTATGGAAAAAGAAACTAAAACCATACAGGTTATGATTCGTTTTGAGGATGCCAGTATATATAGAAGTTTACATATTTTACCAGTGTAAATAGAAAATATGTTTTTATCTTCTGCTATGTTTACATGACATCATAAAATACATAAAATGTTGAATTTCCTTTCAGGCCTTGTTTGGGTAAGTAGATCAAGTACATTTTTTGAATACTTATATACTATAAATACCGTGCTATCCATTCTATATGTTGAAAATAGCAAGTAATAACAATAATACAAATTTCCAATTTACATAGAAATATTTCCAACATTTTTATTGAAACTTTTAAAATATATTTTGGAACATTTTTGTGGTCTAAGTCCTGAACCTTTTCAAGCCATTGAAAATGAGTGTACAACTACTGTAATAACACTGATTAAATGTAATGATAAATAGTAATAAGTAGCAGAGATTGAAAAAAGCTCAAATAAAATAAATTAAATAAAAAATGCATGCCAGCTGTATGTAACTACACTTGGCTTGTGCCTTTATGAGTTGAGTTGTATGACTTCACTTGGCAGACTAAGTTGATTAGATAAATACAGCATGTTCATTTATTTTTGCTATCAGGTCTTCAAACAAAATCCTCTATGGAGGAAATCTTCATTTTGGAACTTTTCTAAGTACCTTGTAATTTAATGCATCGACCTATGTCTTTGAGTGGTTAAACACTAGAGGTTAAAAGTAAGAAACAACAGAAAATGTGCACGTCAGGTTGAATAGGCTGAATGATTCAATCACTGATCTCTCGGCTGATGTCTTCTGATTCTATCTGGTCAAGGCAAGAGGTATCATAGTTTATTGAATAGAAATACTAATGCATATTTTATTGGGTCAGAGTGAGGAAAGGTAATTACTTGTCAAAAGGTGTATCTGAGACCTGATGAATGGAAACAGACAGGCAGATGTGGATGGGTTAACAAGGAGTATGGAGGTAGAGCAAGGTTACGTTAATTTCCATGCCAATTGTGTTTCAGAACCTGATGGTTACTTGTGTTCATTAGTATCCTGCAGATTTTCTCTATATTGCTTCCTGATAAATGAAAGGTCTACTGTACTTGGGATATACAATAATTGGGATATACACATATATTTTAGAATAACATTGGAAATTGTATTGACAAATTGAATATCCTATTGCCATCCCCTATGAGTACTCTTTAGATAAGTCTAGGGGCAGAGTGAGAGTGATCAGCCCTCCATGTGCCCGTTACCAACCACTATAGCTTGTATATAATATATATAGGTTAATAAATTGCATTTGAAGAACATTTTCCACTAGTATTATAATATTTTGGAGACCCTGCATTTTAAAATTATTGTAACTTAGGGGCCTAAAAATGTGCCTCCAGGCTCTATCCTAATGCCTAAATAGTCAGTCCGCATACGGATATGTTTTTTTCTCTCAAGGTAGATATAGTATCTGAGATCTGCAAGAATTTAAGAAATATTGAGCATCTCATGTGCTTGTTTCACCTCAGGCAGCACCCTTACTTGTAATTAGGCACGTTATATCTCTGCACTTTCCTGTCTGCAATGCTGGCAGGGGGCCACTGCACTTTTTGCTTCAGGCAACAAAAAAAACTTATATCACCACCGATCCCATTACATCTCTTTAAGTAGAATTTTCCAATTAGTGCCGTGACCCATAACCATTTTTGTAACCAGATTCTACATATATGTGCCATAGATGCATTCCACAGAGCAGCTATTTGGTGAAAAGAGATCCAGCCCAACGGTTCACCCCATCGCTCATTTTGGTGTGATGTGGAGTTTCCTCTCTTCAAAGTGTACAATAAATTGCATTTAGCAGTGTTATCCTTTATCATAAACATGCTAGAGTGTATTATGAATGTGAATGAACTGATGGGGAGTTTGGCTTTGAACATATCAACGTCTTTGGAACTTTTGATACTAAAAGCCACAATATAAATTTAGCTTTAACAAGCATATACAGAATATTCAAGTATAACTGATACTAATAACAAAGTATAGACATGTATCCATGAAGTTGCCTGGATAGCAAACATTTCTTAGAGCCAAAAACAAAAAATCATGTATTAAAACATCACTTTAAATTATACACTTCTAAAAGAGGAGAAGAACACCTCACTAAATCCTAAATAAACTAAATAATCCTAAAGAAGAAATCAGGGACAACGCCCCGAAAAGGGCGGCCCTGTCAGGAACCTAAACCCTAATTAAGCTAACCCTGTTACTACAAATGTCCCAACATGTTTCTATGTCCCAGTAGACATTTCATCAGGGGACGAAGTACGAAAAAGGTTTGTTCAGAAATAAGAAAAAGGTCCAAAGTTGTTAAAAGGACCATAGAATGATATACAAATTTCTATCTTATAAAGACTACAGGGCAAATGGAGACTAAAAGTTAACTCCACAAAGAAGGGTAGTGGTATGGTTTCCACAAAAATAGAGGGGTGGCGGTATGGTTTCCACTCAAAAAAAAAAAACCCTATAAGTCAGAAGAGACCCACTGTGTGAAAAAAGGGTTTAGTATAAAATACCAAATCTCAGAGTATATTTAACATAGACTACAGTAGGGAGATTGACAACCTAGATTATTGTTATTCAAGAAATAAGGCACATATCTCAACGGTAATAAATCATAGACATATGCAATAGCTTTTTAGTTGTCAAAAAACTATAATAATGCTCACAGTAATAGACCTATAGCCTCGTCTAACAGTGTGCTATATAATAGTAATTAAAGCCACAATGTTCAAAGATAAACAGAGGCTACATTAGCTATCCAGGTACATAATAGGTACATACAATGCAAACAGTACAAAAAGTTGGACCTGGAATAAGGCAAAGGTATAGAGCAAAGGCCAGTGACCAGTAGCTGTAACATACTCATGGCCCTGCACTCCCACTGTCTATCATACTCAACACGGTCTCCCACCTGTAAAGCTGGGAGGATCTCTAAGACAGACTGAGGATGAAATCCGTTCTCCTCCTGTTAGAAGGGCAGCTGCGTTCCCTGGCTGCACACGCCGGCATTAATGCTATCGGCGCGCAGAAGAACGACGAGCGCACTTCCGGTCTCGGCGTGGCAGCACATCATGTGACCAAACAGCTGACCTGTATCCCGGCAACCAGCCAAACAAGCCAGCCGGGCGCCGGGACACACGCACAGCAGATTCCAAGCTGTGCTGTGGTTTACTCTACAAAAATACAGGCATTAAAAACTGGCAGTCAGGATAACCAAAGAGTGGTAATGTGGCCCTATACACCAAGAAACACAGATTATTTAAATAAAACAGCAGTAATCCAAACGCTCATTAAGTCCCTTTGAAGAAACAGATTTGAGTCTAAATATCCACTCCGTTTCCCTCTGCAACAGAAGTCTATCCCAGTTGCCACCTCGATTGGGGGGGGGAGAACCCGATCAATCCCCATAAATTTCACATATTTCAAATCTCCTCCATGCGCGCCAACTACATGTCTGGCTATAGGGGTGTCTCTACCATGTTTGATGTCATTCACATGTTCTCCCACACGTCTGCGCAATTCTCTCACGGTCTTGCCGATGTATTCAAGACCGCAACTGCAATTAATTTTGTAGATCACACCTTTACTTCTACAGTTGACAAAGTGTTTTATGCAGAAATACTTATTCAATACATTGCTGTGGAATTTTTTTCCCGTATCCATGTAATCGCATGCCACGCAGCCACTGCATTTATAACATCCCAGAATTGGTTGGTTAAGCCACGTTCTGGGAGTCTGAATACCTTAAAAGTGGCTGTGGACCAGGAAATCCCGAATGCTCTTGCCCTTACAGTAAGTAATATGGGGGTAATCTCCAATCACTTGTTTCAGATCCTCATCCAATTTCAAAATCTCCCAGTTTTTTGTGATAATTTTCCGTACTGGGGCAGCAGCTCCATCAAAATCACAGATGAGGCGAAAAATACCCTCATCCACTTTACTAGATTCCTTCTTAGGGACCAGCAAACCGTTCCTATAGAGCATTCCTATAGGCTTCTCTGAGGACCCTATCCGGGTAACCCCTATCCAGGAAACGTTTCCTTAAGTCCCGAGCCTGATTTTTAAATTCCATAACACTTGAGCAATTTCTCTTTAACCGTAGATACTGACCCTTAGGGATTCCTATCTTGAGGGGGACCGGATGACTGCTGTCCCACCTCAAGAGGGAATTGGTGGCTGTTGGTTTATGAAAAACCGAGGTTTCAAGGACCCCTTCTGCTGTTTTATAAATGCAGACATCTAAAAAGGGTAAAGTAGACTCATTAATGTCGTATGTAAAACGTAGATTAAGATCATTATTCTCATTCAAGAAAGTGACAAACGCCTTAAATCTTTCAGGGGTCCCGTTCCACAGGACCAAGACGTCATCAATGTATCTTGTCCATAAAAGAATCTCCTCTGTTCCAAAACTGTTGGCCTCACCAAAAACACAACAATCCTCCCACCAGCCCAGGAGCAGATTTGCATAGGCCGGGGCACAAGAACTGCCCATGGCCGTGCCCCTGAGCTGGTGGTAGATCTTCCTATTAAAGACAAAAAAGTTTCTGGTGAGGAAAAATTCAAGGAGACGTAGGACAAACTCATTGTGTTCATGGAATTGACGACCTTGTGCACTCACAAAATCCTTAGTGGCCCTAAGTCCACAATCATGTGGTATGGAGGAATACAGCGCCTCCACATCTATGCTCGCTAAGTAGCAAGAGTACGGCACCGTAATCCCTTCCAGCTTTCGTAGCAGGTCCATCGAGTCCCTTGTATACGATGGAAGCGCCAAAACAAAAGGGGACAGTATCTTTTCAATATACTGTCCTATGTTTTGGCGCAGACTACCCACTCCAGAAACGATGGGTCTGCCACGCAAAGGGACCCCCTTCTTGTGCACTTTCAGCAAACAATAGAAGGTTGCCAGTCTTGGAAACATAGTAAGCATATAGTCAAACTCTTCCTTACTAATCAGACCCACACTCTGAGCTTCTACTAAGATGGTTTTAAGTTCTTCAAAATAGGAGGGTGTAGGGTTCGAACTCAAAATTTCATACCCCTCTCGATCTTTCAAAATATCTAAACACATTTGGTTATTCCTTTTCCCAAAGATTAGATGTTACCCCCCCTTATCTGGGGTTTTAAATGGTTATTTTTAAAATTTTATCCTCAGCTAGGTCCTTAAAATTACAATATCATCCTTACACAATTCCATCAAAATTTTTCATACCATCTTTTCCCCTTTTCACTGACAGTAATTCCAAAAAAGCTTATATATGAAACTCATTACTGGGGTTTTCTTGATTTGTTTTTTAGATCTGTAAAGGCCTTTTCCAAAGATTGGGGAAACCCTGTGAGGCTTGCAAGTAAATTTTACTTCTTAAGCATATTAAGGGGATACCCCAATTTTCCCCATTAGTTTTTCTTTAGATAGGAAAAAAGTACCAAAGTAGTTTCCGTACTAAAAATTCAAGTCTTTTACCCCCAAATTTAAAAATTTGAACTTTTTAGGTTTCAAAAGACAAACCCCCACTTAGAATTTTAGTTTCTACTTTTTAAGGGCTTTTTTATTTTATTTTTTTTTCATTGGGGAAACAACATTGGCAAAAGAGAACTATGAGTTTTTTAGCACACCTAGCTGTGAAAGGGATTGCATTCCTCAAAGGGTTTGTTGTGGCCCCCCAAAAAAGGCCCTCCCCCTTTACCCCTCCGTACCCGAACCTTATTTCTGTTTTTTCCTTTTCCCGGGCCAAACTTTTGTACTTTTGCTTGTATGTACCTATTATTAAATGGAAAAGTAATGTACCTTGTTTTTTTGAACATTGTGGGGTTTAAATTACTATTATATAGCACACTGTTAGACGAGGCTATAGGTCTATTACTGTGAACATTATTATAGTTTTTTGACAACTAAAAAGCTATTGCATATGTCTATGATTGATTACCGTTGTGATATGTGTCTTATGTCTTGAATAACAATAATCTAGGTTGTCAATCTCCCTACTGTAGTTTATGTTTAATATACTCTGGGATTTGGTATTTTATACTAAACCCTCTTGTCACACGGTGGGTCTCTTCTGACTTATAGAGGGGTCTTTTTGAGTGGAAACCATACCGCCCCCCCTCTATTTTTGTGGAAACCATACCACTACCCTTTATTGTGGAGTTAACTTTTAGTCTCCATTTGCCCTGTAGTCTTTACAAGATAGAAATTTGTATATCATTCTATGGTCCTTTTAATAACTTTGGACCTTTTTCTTATTTCTGAACAAACCTTATTCGTACTTCGTCCCCTGATGAAATGTCTATTGGGACATAGAAACATGTTGGGACATTTGTAGTAACAGGGTTAGCTTAATTAGGGTTTAGGTTCCTGACAGGGCCGCCCTTTTGGGGGGTTGTCCCTGATTTCTTCTTTAGGGTTATTTAGTTTATTTAGGATTTAGTGAGGTGTTCTTCTCCTCTTTTAGAAGTGTATAATTTAAAGTGATGTTTTAATACATGATTTTTTGTTTTTGGCTCTTTGAATTCTCATGTATGGTGTGGGGGATTTTTTTTGGAAACTAGGGATTGTCAGTAGTCCCCCTTTGTGTAATTTTTCAAACATTTCTTACCCAAACTAACAGAAAACTTGGTCATCATGGGGAAGAGTTTATTTTTTGTGTGTCTTTTTTTTGGTTTTCTTCTGAATCAACTAGCCTTTTAAAAAAAATATCATACGTCATTTTGTAGGATTGTTTCAGATGCAAAATAACAAAGCTCTTATAACTAAAGAACAAGGAATCTGCAAAATGTTGTAGGGTTGTTAAAAATAAAATTACCCTCTGATGAGTGGAGAATATGTAGTTCTTCCACATTATCTTAAATATCTCATTGTGTTAAATGTCCAACTTTGCAAGACTCCATTGTCAAAAAGTAAGCTAGATGTTCTCAGCTTTAGATGATGGAGTTTTGTATCATATATCCAATATCTTTTGCTAGAGCATTTTACAAAAGGTTGCCTAAAGCAAAATTCAAAGTAAGCTTGTACTCATTCATTGAGTACTTAAAATCATAGTTACACTGACAAGCAAAACTATGTTTTAAGCTTTTGACTTTCAGGCTCCTTATCTCATTATCAAAATACACCCAGGTTGTAATCTGTATAACTGTCACGATGTTCACCACAGTCCATGTCCTGGACCACGGACACAATTGTGTCTGCATTTCCTGGGCCTGTCAGTACTTACCTCTCCCTGTTCCTGCTGCATTCCCACCTGCCCTCTGTGGCTAGCACATGCATACCTATTCCCCATGGCGCATGTACCGTCTCTTTCAAATTAAAAGGGCCAGCACACTGCTGAATGGTTGATCACCGGATGCTGGACCCTCACTTCCCCCTGCACCCTTTACCAGTTATTGGTGTGCTTTAGTAAGAGTTGTTTGGCCTGTTGTGTTCTTTTGTGATTATCCCGTGCCTGAATTTTGATTATGTTTGCCTGCCACCTTCCCTGACCTTATTGCCTGGACTTTGACTATGCCTCAAACTACAGCTTCAGTACCATGCTGCACCCCAGCTGTTGCCATGAGTATCCATGCTAGCGGTAGCGACCTGGGAGTATCCTGCAGTCAAACCCAGCCTGCCTTGCAGAAGATACTGGTGAGGAACCAGAGGTCTACTTATAGTTTGCTCCCTGGCATGGTCCTGTGTTATCTCTTCTGGCGACCCAGAGGATCCACTGCTTTCCTTGGGACAATACCTAAGTATATGCTAAATAGTTGAAAGTCAAATTTATGTATGAGATAGTCAAGATGATTGTCTATAAAATTATGGTAGTCTCACATTCAAGTTGTAGTGAAGGGTGAGATATGGAGCCTGAAAGTCAACAGTTCAAAAAATTATGACCCTTTTGCTTGTCAGCGTACATAGTTAAAGGGGTATTCCCATCTCTGATAGGTGCAGGTCTCACTCCTGTGACCCACACCTATTCTCGATAACAGGCCTCTGATATCCTCTGTTAATAATGGAGAAGTGAACACACTTGCACAGTTACTATCTGCTCATTTCAATGGGAGTTTCAAGTACCACAGAGTGCAACAACTCTGCTGTACTTGGAACGACCACAGAAATGGATGAAGTTTAACAACACAAGCCTGGCCAGCTCGTCATTCTTGATGGGGAGTTTTGGGCGTAGTTTTCTAGATAATTGAGGGTGTCAGAGGAGGCATTTTCTTTAATGAGGCAGTGGATGTCGTGGTGGTGTTTGGGGTCATTATTATGTTGTAATAGTGCCCAGTTTTGAAAGTAAGGGATCAAGCTCTGCTTCAGTATGTCACAGCACATGTTAGCATTCATGGTTCCCTCAATAAACTGTACCTCCCCACAGCAGGCAGCAGTCATGCATCCCCAAATCATGATATTCCCACCATCATACTTGATTATAGGCAAGACACAATTGTCTTTGTACTCATCGGCCACCACACATGCTTGACAACATCTGAACCAAAAAAGTAAATCCCTGTCATCAGTCTTATTGTCTTCAGAAAACTGTGGGCTTTCTTGTGCATTATCTTGAGAAGAAGCTTCCTTCTGGGATGACAGCCATGCAGACAAATTTGATACAGTTTGTGATGTATGATCTGAGCACTGACAGTCTGACCCCACACCCTTTTAACTTCTGCAGCAATGCTGGCAGAACTCATACATCTATTTTGAAAAAAAGACAATCTCTGGATATGACTCAACTTTTTTGGTCGAATGGAACCTGTCTTGTTAAACCGCTGTATGGTCTTGTACACCATGCTGCAGCTCAGTTCCAGGGTGTTGGCAATCTTCATATAGCTTAGGTCATCTTTATGTAGAACAACAATTATTTTTTCAGATCCTCAGAGAGTTCTTTGCCATGAGGTGCCAGGTTGAACTTCCCATGACCAGTATGAGAAAGTGTGAGAGCGATAACACCAAATTTACCACACCTGCTCACCATTTATACCTGAGACCTTGTAATACTAATGAGTTACATGTCAACATGGAGGGAACATGGCAAATTGAGCACAATTTGTTCATTTTCACTTAGGGATGTACTCATTTTTGTTGCCTGCAGTTGTGACATTGATGGCTGTGTATTGAGTTATTTTGAGGACACACCAAATTTACACCATTATACAAGCTGCACACTGACTGCTTTACATTCTATCAAAGTGTCATAACTCCAATGTTGTCCCATGAAAAGATCTAATACAATATGTACAAAAATGTGAGAGCTGTACTCACTTTTGTGAGATACTGTATATCCATCAAATTTAACTAGGGACCGGTAGACTTGATAGAAGGTAATAGAGGTAACCTAACTGTCCTCCTACTGATTAAGAGAAAGGCAAGAAAGCTCACAAGGTATAGTCTTAATGGAAAAAAAAGTTACTGACCACACACAGTAAAATTACCGTTTTAACAGAGTCACAAAACTTTTATATAAAAATATATTCTATACTGTATTTACAGAATATTTCTGGATATTATTTTTACAATATACACATATATGTTGTTACTGAATATAAGTTTATCACAGAGTATACTGTTATTGGAATGAACAGAAATCTCCAGAGAAAGCTAGAACTAAGGACCACATGTATGAACCTGTTTAGGTCTAAAACTCACTCTTTTGCCCATAGTAACCTATGGGCAAAAAAGTGAGTTTTAGGCCTAAACAGGTTCATACATGTGGCCCCAAGTGATATATTCCTCTGCAGCGCTGCTACATGGGAAAAGGTGTGTTATATTACATCCATTAAAAGCAGTGGGCTGTCTGTATAATGCATGGGCACTCTGAGTCCTCCAGCCTTGCTATGTGCCTTTGCTAATAGTCAGAGGTTATAAATGAGGAACCCTACTTATTTACTTCAGAATGCCCTAATAGGGTAAGGAAGTTTTCTAAAATCTCAGATATCCAATTTCTTTTGTATCCCTTTTTGAACAGCTTTACATCTGCAGTATCTTATGGTAATCCTGTTGCTGCAGACATTCAGTAATAAAATATCTCTTACTATATACGTGTTCACATATGGACACATTAAACAACTATATAAAAATGTTCTTTGACGTTTATAACTTTACACTCAATTTGTATACCTGCATAATTATGAGCTTGCCACAGTTTGGTGATTTCCTTTATGAATAGATGACTTTCTCCTTCATTTGCTAGAATAACATAAAAAAACCTCTGCCAAACAGAAATATGTCTAATGTCATTGGGAGAAAAAGCATGTTCCTGAGGAGACCCCTCTCTATTACCTCAACCCTTGTCTTATTGCCTATTATCTTAGCAGTTCATGACGTCTGCCTTCATGTTGTACCATTGGGATTGATGTTATCTTGGAAATACTACAGACTCCAACAAGATTCCTATTATATAAGTAGGAGAGGATGGAGAGAGAGAATGCCTCAGATCAGTGCTGGAAGATAACTACATTAGAAGTGAACTGCCCAAAGTGCCTTTTTATTGTATAATCATGTAGCAGATCATGTATTCATTTGTATTATTAAATAAAAACTAACATACTTGTACACCCAGTAGAGCATATGGAATGCACAAAGGATCATGGGTTCCCATAATCCCCTGCTCCCTCTTGGAAAGCCTGCAACTCAATCCCTAAGCAATCAGTGTTGTGTGCCATTACAAATGGGATGGTTAATAGGCTTGCATCCATTATCATTAGTGCATCTCAGCACGCAGGTACACGATGGGTCCTGCCAGAACGTTTGCTCCAGCTCACTGAGCCAAGGGCCATGCTCCATTGCAAATGAGGATGGAGAACACCTGCTCCAGGGTTTTTCAGCAGACCGGCGTCATCCTTCACATCTCATGCAACACTTGTTCTGTCAGAATGCAATGCTGGCACAGGCCAAAACAGTGGTTTGCCAGCCGTCCAGCTAAATATTAGAGACTTCCCTATGGTTTTCTGCCGAAGTTCAGCTTTGAATATTTTCAAACAGACCTTTTTAAAAATTTAACATTTTGTATATTAGGAATTCAGTCATTATGTTTAAAGTTAAAAATAAATTGCTAAGTAAAGGTTTTGTCTTCTTCTGCCTTTTTTTTTTTTTTATTGCTTGGCATCTCAAAAAGACATTTTGAGTGCCAAGTATGATGATGTCATATATCAGGCATTGTAAATTCAGAAATGTTTTTACTATTTAAAATATTTCCATGCATTGGCATCGTTCTGGTCATTTTTTTAGAGCATGTCCATGTATGTCTTTGACGGGACACTAATAATTATTTCTGTCCTCCTCTGTTTTGTGCCACCTGGGTCCAGCCGAATAAACATCAATCAATGCGATACCACACGAGGAGGATTTAAATGTCCTCTCAGCATTCCTCTCCTCTACATTCTTTCACAAACGATTTTGGCTTGGTACAGTAGATTGGCAGAACATCAGATGGATGATATTGTACACTCTGCTTTCTAAAACAAACAACATTGGTGAACACTGGAAAAACCCTAAGACTTACCCACAGACCAAAAATATCAAACTATTAAGTTGTTCACTTTTATCATATAGACAGAGATAGCTCCAGAATTTTGCTGATTTTTACTTTAGCCAGGTTTCTATGGATGATGTTGCATTCTACAAACATTAAAGAGCTAGGAAGGGAATGAAAAGCATAGAATATTATTGTGTATATACACTTTATAACAATTCCAACAGCGTGCAAGCAAACATTACTTATGAACATCATATAATAGCTATGCATTTTTCTAGCAATAAGGAAGACCAGACACAACAATTGTATTATTTTGGGTGTATTGATTTAATATATATGTTTATCCATTATGGTAAATAAAATAGGCTGTACATTTATTTTTATTCATACTAAAAATGTATCCTTAAAAAACAAAAACATGTCTCATTGTTATGGTCAGACTTGCAAAAAAACAGGAGGTTGATCTGCTGGGTCACCGTCGGGAGCTGGCGGAACCTACGCCAGGGAGTGGAGTCAAGGAAGACCACTCTGACATAAGTCCTCGAGGTGATAACCGATGTGTAGACAGGCGTGGTATTGAAATGTAAGGCAGAGTTGTAGTTGGGAATTGGCAGATGGTCTGGGCAGGCAGCGTACTAGCAGGATCAGGTTCAGGTGTAAGGTCAGGGCAGAGGGCAGACAAAGCAGGGTGGGGACCAAAGCAGAAAATTTTAACAATGCACCAATACAGGAACAAATGCACGGGAGCCGCAGACACAAGTAATCGGACCCCAAGACCTGGGCAAGGAAGTCTAGAGGAGGTGTCCAGAAATAGGTGAGAGCAGACAGTGGTTAGTCACGCACTCTGGCCCTTTAAATCAGCAAGAGCTGGCACGCGCACCCCTGGTGGAAAGCTACAGCATGCAGCAGTGCCGAAGAACAGGAACGGAACAGCACGCAGGTAGGGAGCGAAGGAGAGGTGAGTATTTAATGAACAGTAGTAGAGTGCCAGATGTACTTTGTTTACTCAGGTATATCATAGATTAATGTGTGACCTGGTATATAGCTAGGAGTACCATTGGTTCATAATATCAAGTACTCAACTGTATGATTTGTAAACAGGTGTTAATTATCTTTTTGGATTTCTTTACCCCAATACCTAAACTCATGGCCTCAAGTTCTACACATTGGCTATTATTTGCCTGTCCTACTGTGAAAGATCCCTCCAGTGAAACCACAGTGGATTGGCTATAAAAAAAAGTGTCCCTTTCCATCTACAGGTACAGGACATTTATGATTATTCAGCATGGCTGAGAGGAGAACATTTTTTATTATACAGATGAAATAATATCAATATGTTAAGTACACCA
>JAODAL010052258.1:0-26107 GCA_025379985.1 Phyllomedusa bahiana
ATTCTGTAAACGAATGTCAGTTACCAAAAAATAACTAAATGAGAGTCACTGTAAAAAATGCAAGTGCCACTTTGTGATCTGTGGGTCATACAGGTTTAGGGGTCATGCTGTGGCCCTGGACAGGTATAGTCAATGTCCAGTGAAACAAAAATGGGTGGTTGAAAGACTCCTATTTCTGGCACTTTTTAATCTGTGGGTCAGACGGGTTTAATGGTCATTCTGGGGTACAGGACAGATATAGTTAATGTCCAGTTCAACTAAAATGGTGGTTCAAAGACTCCTTTTCCCCGGCACTTTTTAATTTTTGGGGGCCCAGACAGGTTTAATGGTTCATACGCGGTTCCAGGACAGGTATAGTCAATGTCCAGTTCAACTAAAATGGTGGTTGAAAAACTCCTTTCCCAGCACTTTTTAATCGGGTGGTCAGACGGGTTTTAATGTCCTACTGCGGTACAGGACAGATATAGTTAATGTCCATTTTCAACAAAATGGTGGTTAAAAGACTCCTTTTCCCAGCACTTTTAATTTGGGGGTCAACAGGTTTTAATGGTCATACTGCGGTCCGGACAGGTATAGTCAATGTCCAGTTCAACTAAAATGGTGGTTCAAAGACTCCTTTTCTTGCACTTTTTAAATCTGGGGGGTCTACAGGTTTAATGGTCATACTGTGGTACAGAACAGGTATAGTCAATGTTCAGTTCAACAAAATGGTGGTTGAAAGACTCCTTTTTCCGGGCACTTTTTAATCTGGGGTCATGCAGGTTTGGGCTCATCTGCTTCCAGGACAGGGATATTCAATGTCCGTTCAAGTAAAATGATGGTTCAAATCATACTGCCTTCTGGCACTTTTTAATTTGTGGGTCTTGCAGGTTTAAGGGTCATGCTGTGGTGCAAGACAGGGATAGTGAATGGTCTGTGATTTTTTTTCTGTGGCTTTTATAACCTAATTGTCTTGCCTAAGATGTAACAGGTATACAGTTTACTGTTGTGGATGTTAATTCCAGCTTCTCCATCCCTGTTTGGGTGTAAGAATGAAGGTGTTTGTCCTCTCCCATAGACTTTAATGGTCATCGGCGATAATCTTTTATCGACTATCGGATATCTTATTGATAATTGCCGATATCGACTACCGACCCGATGACGATAGTCAACGTAATCGCTCATCACTAATAGTGATATGGTGAGATATTTGCTCCTTGTATTATCTAGTAACTGAAATTCTAAGAGGTACTGGTAAATGTTTTTGGTCGGGATAGGGGCTGGCGTTGGGGGCTGCCTTTTTTAAATGTTTGCTATGGGGCCCAGGCTTCTCTATTTACACCCCTGATCTAACTGTATCTGTGTCCAGCTTTGTGTTCAGAGGGAGTAAGTGATGTATGCAGAATTTATACAGTGTGCAAGTGATGTATGTAGGATGTGTCCGGTGTGTAAGTGATTAATGGGGATATTTCCGGTATGTGAGCAGTGTATGTGGGATGTATACAGTGTACGAGTGATGTATATGGGATGTGTGTGAGTTATATGGGGATGTATACAGTCTGTGAGTGATGTATGGGGATGTGACTGGTGTGTGAGTGGTGTATGTGGGATGTGTGTGGGAGGTCTGAGACCTGTATTTTTAGAATCTTCTCTTGACTGAAAGGTATACTAAGAGGGAGTTATGAATGTCTTCTAATGGGTCTGTGTTGAAAAAGATCTATGTCAAAGGAAGGGGGCAGTCTGAGAAGAACGGGGGGACAAGGGAACAATCTATGTGAAAAAGAGGGGAGCATGTTTGAGAAATGGATAGGCAATGGAAGAGCAGACTGCAAAAGAGGAGGAGCTTAGTGAGAAATTGAGAGAAACGAGAACTGTGGATGCTTGTAAGTGGTTCAGGGGTATACAGGAGGTACATGGGGATCTATGGATTCTTGTTAGTGGTTCGGGATATACAGGAGGTACATTGGGAACTGTGGATGCTTGTAAGTGGTGTTAGGGTGTACAGGAGGTACATGGGGAACCGTAGAGCTTGTAAGTTGTTTGAGGGTATACAGGCAGTACATGGGGATCTGTAGATGCCTGCTTAGGATTGTATAGAAGGTAAATGTTTGTAAGTGGTTTATGGGTATACAGGAGGTACATGGGGAATTGTGAATGCTTGTCTGTGGTCTGGTGGTGTATAGAAGGTATATTGGGAACTGTATATGCTTTTAAGTGGTTTAGTGTGTACATGAGGTACATGGGGATCTGTGAATTATTGTAAGTAGTTTGGGGGTGTACAAAAGATACATGGGGAACAGTGAATGCTTGTAAGTGGTTTGGAAGAGTACAGAAGATACATTGGGTTCTGTGAATGGTTGGAAGTAGTTTTGGGATGCACAGGAGATACATGGGGAACTGTGAATGCTTGTTTGGGGGTGTAACAAAGGTATATAGGAGAATGTGGATACTTGTAAGTAGTTTTGTGATGTATAGCAGGTATAAAGGGAACTGTGGATGCTTGTAAGAGGTGTGGGGATGGACAGGAGGTACATGGGGAGCTGTGGATGTTTGTAAGTGGTTTGGGGGTATCCTGTAGACTGTAAGCCCTCACTTGCAGGATCCTCTGTCCCTCTCTTTCAGTTTTTTAGTTACTTATCGTCACCTTGTACTTGTTTGACCAATATCATTTATGTAACCACCTACAATGTACAGCGCTCTTGAACTAAGGGCGTTCTAAAATAAATAATAATGATAATAATATACAGGAGGTACATGAGTAGTACAAGAGAAGTACATGGGGGATTGTGGATGCTTGTAAGTGGTTTCACCAAGGAATGAGAATATTTTTTTGATCATGAATCAGTCTTAAAAAATGAAAATATGCATCATATTAACCATCACGTGTATTTTTATTGAGGTAAATGAAAATCATTTACTTTCATTTTTTAGTGAGAATTATAAGGCTGAATCCATGTGGAATCCACCTACAAATTCTTGTCATGTGAACATACCCTAAGAATACTTTAATTGTGTTTTGCTTTTTAAAAAATACGCTTGTAGAAGAACAGGAATGCATGTATTTTTTCATGTTTTTCATGTATCTTCAAACAATGATAATTATCAAAAAATGCTCATGCTTTTTTTAAAAATACGTGTTTTTAGATGTTTTTCCAAATGTGCTTTTATTGCTTCTTAAATGCACCACAAAAAGATCACATATAATAGTATACTAATATGTTAACATTTTTTGTCTAAATAGATTGCATTAGACTAGAGGGGTCACCATTGTGTTAAAATAGCCCTGAGGCCTGTGTCCTTTTCTTTTTATCAAGCCTGTAAAACAAAGGGGCTGTAGCTGCCAGCACTGTATTGTTTTCTTCTATTCATTCAGTCGTGTCCCCATTATAAGTGTCGGTGTCCCATTGCCTTATAATGTGGGCTCATGATAGAGTGACTGTTATTTTTTCTTTGCCGCGTTGGAAGTACATTGTTCCGATAGGGGATTTAATTTATATCATTGATATTCCCTGTACACATTGGATAAGTTGTCATTAGTATACATTGTTGAACATAGCTCTACATAATTGTATTGCGCATTTGTATGTATTCAGTATATTGGTACATTCATTGAACTACATTTACTAGTATTTTTTTTACCCTTTTGGAATGTATTTAGTAATATATATTAAGAGGTTTGTTTTATATTGTCAAATATTTCCCAATGATCGAATGGGTTTTTATCACTACAAAGATTAGCTTTCAACATGTAGGGACAGGTAAGTAAAGACTTTTTCTTAATACATTAATCTTTAGATTTTACCTTGGTCTTAAAGGGGTTTTGCCACCATGTAATGTTGACGTGGGAACCTCCAAAATGGGTATTTAATCACTTTTCTAAATATATGTGATTAAAAAAAGTGAAAACTCTGAGAGCTACAGCATTTCTCATTCCCCCTTGGTTACCACAAAGCTTCCCCTATTCACGACCCAGGAGCTGAAAGGCCGCGCTTGCGTGAATCACTTCTTATCTGATGACAGGCAAAATTAATGATCTTTTAAGGCACCGGGTAGCAATATGTTTTCTTTTGTATACAGAATAACTAGCTGTAGTGTTATTAGATCCCTGCTTTATCTGATGACAGAGAACATGAAGAAGCTTTCAAGCTGCTGTGTAGAATAGGTGTTATCTTTTGAATACAGAATTCACAAGTTATAGTTTGATTATTTGAGTGAACATGTCACAGGATCCCCTTATGCAGCTCTGTGCTCTGGCTGTGTGTGTCTGTGTGCGTCTCTGTCTCTTTTCAGCTCCGTGATTTGTTTACATTACATTAGCATCTTAGCAGATAAGGCTCTCCTGACAGTTCCGTGTATGAGCCTGTGTCTTGCTGTATTGAATCCACTGTTGTACTGTTTATTAGTTCACTTAAGTTTTGAGACGCTCCCTTGGATTCCTCACTCCCCCCTCCCCTCTCCCTCTCTCCCCTGCAGCTTCATGACTCAGCGTGATTTGTTACCTTTCAGCTTAGCCCAGGCTGAATGTTAAGAATCTTTGTCGCGGCAAATCCCCTTTAAGCTAAGAGAGATTGTAGCTGCCGCACATGCACACAGGTTGTTCTGGTTACATCCATATCTTCCTTCCTGATTAGACAGAGAGCAGAGAGTGATGTAATCATGGACAGAGCTCACTCTCAGAAAAGACTCATTATCTCTAACAAAATTAGCTTTTGTTTACACATAAGCAATTGTTTTCACTCCACATAGCTCTGTAGCTTTTTAAATCTCCTACGTTTATGTCTTTGCAATATCTCAGCTAATTATAAAGAAGCTTAATATAGTATTTACTGCTATAGAACCACCCACAGCCTGATGACAGAGTGAGTGAAAATCTCCCTGTGACTCAATGAAATAGCATGGTGAGAAAACCCCTTTAAGTATCTAATGTAGGGTTGTCCCTTTAACATTTTGCCTTACCTCATAATAATATTTCTATAGCATACTACTTTTTTCTTTTATAATTTTTACTTCTTTTCCTGTCTTATCCAATTATAATGAAAGCTTTACCCTCATTGACTGGGCAATTCTTATTTATTTTTCAATTTTACTTTCAAATACGGATGTCTGCTTCAGATGCTGATTGTAGAGACTAACAAAGTAACTCGCTGTAAATACACAGCTTATTTGTTTCTTCTGGTCCCAGAATGCAAATATAATTTACTATATATTTCGACCTGAACATTTGAATACGTTTACATCATACTTAACAGCAGTTCAAAAAAGGCTCAAAAGATTTTCAATTTCTTTGACAATGACAATGGTTGCTTAGTTTAAAAAGGTTTTTTATTCATTTTCAGATCCCTTGATATATCGTTTGCAACGTGCCCCTAGTTTCAAACTTGGCATGAACCCAGTAATACATGCTAAATGTGAATTCTGTGAATCTAGAATGCTGCTGCCTTCACTAGCACTCCTGAGATAGTGAAGTTTCAATACTGCACTAATTTCTCCTTCCATAGACATTGATACAGCCCCTGTGTGATCTCTTTTCTGTGTAAACACTAATTCAAAGGAGCATATCATTCCCTTCCTCTCCACGCACAGACGTTGCCATGTGTGCTCTCCTCCCTCTGTACTCTGATACAGCATGTGTGAGTCCAAACTCTGCTGTGGATATGTTCTTCTTACTCTCTATAGTCTAAGTCTGTGTTAACATCTGTGTTGGAGATTCAGTTCACAGTTATAGAGTCAATCTGGGCCAATGTTATTTTCATTTTTCTGCTCACTCAGTATGTCAGGAAAAAATCTAATTACAATGCAGATGTAAACTCAGACTTACACATTGTGAGTGAGATATTTGTTTCTGCAGCTACTACCATGTATTCTCTGCTCACTTTCTACACTCTGATATAGCCTGTGTAATCTCTCCCCTTGTATGTGTTCATCCCACTCTGTGATACAGCCTGCTCTTGTATGTATAACAAACTTTCCTCCATGTTATTATCTCTTAACTGAACTCACTGTTAGAAGGGTTAGAGCCTCTAGGTAAATCATATAGAAAAGGTAATCTCTGAATTAATGCTTTCCTCTTTAAGAGATTTTGAGTATATATTTAGCAGGAAGCCTCAGCCTTCCTGCCTCCTGTCCCCGGTGTCTTGTGATTGAACCGGTAAGGCAACTACAGGACAATAAAGCTCAAAGACCGTTACGTAAAAGTTCCTCTCCAGAGGTCTTTTTCTGATTTTGTGGGTAAGAAAAAAAAGCCTTGACAGAGCAAACCATAAAGTTTTGCCCTGCCACTGAAAATCTAAAACAACCTAAAAATATATTTCACCTATATAAAAATCACCATAACAAAAAGTGAAACACTAGGAACAATATTTAAAAACTTAGGCCAACATCTATAAATTCACATGCGCCATTTTTTTAACTTGGCACTGACATGCCAGTTTTAAATAGATATAGAGGAGTGTATAATACGAAAGTATGAATGAAAGTCTTAAGCACTAAATATTTTTGCCGCATAACACTCAAAATTGGAGCATTGAATCTTATGTGTCATACTTTGTATGGCAGTTTCACACCAAACTTTGGCACATTAAAATGTATAGCCAGACGCGTATTGCACCTGTTCATACATCTATAGAACCGGCAAAAAAGGGCAAAGGTGAATTCATAGATGTCGGCCTTATTTTCAAAAAGAAAACATTGAAAGCCAAACATTTCTTTTTAATATTAACCATTTCAATGTTTTTTTTAATTCTAATATAAAAATGAAATGCAAAATAAAGCCTTATGCATCATGGAAAAAAGGAAAAAAAAATAATTAAAATAACCGAGTGGGACATTATAGCTTTCAACCCCGAATGCACCATACTAATAAAAGGAAAATGTGCCTGGTCAGGAACGGAAGTAAGCAGCACGTTCAAGAAGTGGTTAAAGAGAATTCCGTTGCAATTCATGTAGCCTAAAAACTCTTGTTTTTAGGCTACATGATTAAACCCTTGATAAACCCATTTTCTAAAGTGTTAATTACTTTGAAATCAATATTCTTCTATTCATTGTCTAAATATTCAGTTTAGCTTTCACAACAAATATTTTACGTTATATACTTTCCTTTTGAATAAGAAAACATCATAAGAACATTATTTTTATACAATTTTATTTGCATGTCATACTAATTTTTGCTATTACATTCTTTGGGTCAATAGAGACTTCTTTTAAAATCTATAGTTGTCATTGTCAGCCTCCTGCAAAACAAAATCATGCAGCTAAGTTAGAAAAGTATTCACATACTGAATTAATACAAGAAATATGAAATTTCTCAATACAAATCTTAGATTAGAAAATAAATTGTATCTGCAACTGTTACCCTATCCGTGATCACTTGTCTAATTTTTTTTTTTTTTAAATCAAACTTTAAATTTAAATTTCTAAATTTAGTGAATTTCCTCATTCCTTTTTTGCAAGGGTAGTTTCAAACATGGCCTTTTTAAAAAAAATATATATATTTTTTTCTGGGTGGAAACTGCAGTTTTGACCAAAACCATCAAAGGATCCTGCATGGAGGAGAAGTATAATTCCCTCCTTTACATTTCCCATTCCTTAGTCCATTCCTAGCTTTAACTCAATTACTGTAACTGCAGTTGCAGGGTTTTTTTGTTTTGTTTAGGTATATGTGAAATCACCCTTAGGCTGGTGTCATATGTGTTTTTGCAAATTTTGTTGTGGTTTTTATGTTTTTTGGTGTTGTTGTTTTCCGAAAACTGCAGTGGCAAGATGCTAACTTGAAGACAATATACTGTAAACATTAAGCCGCATGTATGATAACTGTCTAGGTCTAAAACTCTGATTTTGTTGCCCATAGCAAGCAATCAAAGCTTCCCTTTCAATTCATAAAGTGCTGTGGAAAAATGAGAAGGGCACTGTGATTGGTTGCTATGGACAACAAAGTGAGCTTTAGACCTTGACAGTTTTCATACATGTGGCCCATTGTTCTTTCTTTGTAGCAAATATGCAATTTAGCAAATATGTTGTTAACCCCTTAACGACCCTGGGCGTATGAGTACGTCCCAGGGCCGCTAAGGGGCTTTGCAGGGGGATCGCTCCGTGACCCCCCCGCAGAGCCACCGGGTGTTAGCGGCGAATCGCCGCGAACACCCGGCAGTAACAGCGCCGGCGGGTGGCTCCGCCCGCTGGTGCTGTTTAACCCATCAGACACCGCGGCAAAGATGGCCGCGGCGTTTGCATGAACGCCAATCTGTGCCGCGCACCCTTGTGAAGGCTCCCGTCACTTACCCTGGCCGGTGTGCCCCACTTCCATCCGCAGACAGGAAGTGGGGAAACCGCCATCTTTGTACACCCTAATGCATGGCCTATGCAATGCATTAGGTTGTACTAACAATTGCGCCCCCTAGTGGTCAAGCACCATAGGGGGACTAAATGTTACAGTAAAAAAAAAAAAAATTTTTAAAGTAAAAAAAAAATTATTAAAGTTCAAATCACCCCCTTTTCCCCATTTTACAAATAAAAACAATAAAATAATAAAAAAAGTTATACATATTTGGTATCGCCGCGTCCGAAAAAGTCCGATCTATAAAAATATAACATCATTTATCCCGTACGCTGAACACCGTAGAAGAAAAAAAATTCCAAACGCCAAAATTGCGCTTTTTGGTCATTTTACGTCACTCAATAAATGGAATAAAAATGATCAAAAAAGTCGCAAGCATTCCAAACTGCTAGAGAAAAAAGTACGCTTCAGCCCACAAAAAATGCCCCCTCACTGACGTCTGTAGGTGTTAGTACAAAAAAGTTATTGGTCGCACAAAATGGCGCTGTGGCGCTAATTTAAAAAATAGAAAATGTTTGGGATTTTTTTACGGTACCAAAACATAACGGAAACCCTACATTTTTGGTATTGCCGGATGCGTAACATCCTGTAGAATACAGATAATGCTTTATATTTACCGAAGATTGAACGCCGTAAAAGCAAAACCCCCGCAAACATGACGAAAATACATTTTTTTTCACAATTTGTCCCACTTGGAATTTTTTTTGCGGTTTTCTAATATATTCTATTGTATAGTAAATAACACCATTAGAAAGTACATCTTGTCCCACAAAATAAAAGCCCTCATGTGTCTATGTAGGTGGAAAAATAAAAAAGTTATGGCTCTGGGAAGGCGAGGAGGGAAAAACGAACGTTTTACCAAAAAACCCCCTCGGGTCCTTAAGGGGTTAATGTGCATGATAGATATCATGATCTGTTAATGTAAAAATGAACTAAAAAAAGATAGCATAAAAAAAAATCAGTCCCCCTCTCTTCCCCAATGACTCGCCATTGTAAAATTACACACCAATAATTGACACACACTTGCACTTTTTCTTTACGTTAGATAATGCATACAATAACATAAAAAATGCATTATGTGCCTAAATGGTGAGTTTTCTTATAGAAAACAATGGGACACTTGAAGATGCATTGAATGTGTATTTTGATAAGTAAGATGTTTTATAGCCTTAAGTTTTTTTTTTGTTAAAAACACCAGTGCAGCTTTTGATGCAGTTTTTGGTGCCCAAAGCAGACGTGGACACAACAGGAAAAAAAAGTATATATCCTTCTTTTTCTATTTTCCATGCCTCCTTATTGCACAAAAATTAAAGTGAAACATTTCCACAGAAACTGTAGTCTTTTAACTACAAGCGTGCACCTACACTAATTTCTTAAAAATTGTTTTGGGTGTGCTAACCAATTTTTGTTTTTTGGATTGTTTGCATGGGGAGTGATTAGCCTCTATTTCGGTTGTGCACTCCGATCATCCACAAAGGCTGTTTTTAATCAGAGCAGAATATATCTAGGACCTTCTCCCTCTGAAAATATGCAGGTCTGAACAGACGTCAAGGGCCACATGTATGAAAACTGTCTAGGTGTAAGACTTTATTTGTTGCCAATAGGAACCAATCAGAGCTTGCCTTTCATTTCATATAGTGCTCTGAAAAAATGAAAGGGGAGCTGTGATTGGTTGTTATGGACAACAAAGAAAGTCTTACACCTAGATAGTTTTCAAACATGTTCCCCCAAGTGAGATAAAATGTCATAGTAGGTACTCATTTGAACTGAGGTCACCTTGTCACTGGTGGATGGACTATCACAGTTTTGATCAAAAATATATGCTAAAAACCTCAAGTTTTCATGTAACCTAAAGTAGTAAAAATGCATTTTGAAAAAATTCCTATATTCCCTTTAACTGTTTTTTGGCATTTATAAAGTGTTGCTGATATTGTGATGTGTTTACATGCGTTTAAGCCTAGAGAGTCTAATTTTTGGAAAGCCAAAGTGGCAAGCTTCAGTCACACAGAGAAGATAATTTGGAACAAAAAACTTGAAAAACTGGCATGAAAACTGAAGCATATGTTTTTAGAAAAGTGTATGAAACTCTAGCAATTGCTGTATGGATCATACTTTTTTTTAATATGTGCATGTGAGAAATTAAAACTAAGATATTCTTGTTTCTTTTTTTGTGAATCCCCTCCTTACACCTTAGCTTATTTCATCCATTTAGTATATTACATAATAATTGTGTTGCCAACAATGTTTGAATATTGTCTTTTTCAGTTTTTTTGTTTTTTTTTCAGTAAGGCCTGGTTCACTTTTTTTGTTGGTGGTTCCGTTCAAAACCTTTGTTGAAGAGGTAGAACCGGAACTACTTTACGACACCAATAGCGCCCAACCTACCCTATTGAACACAAGTGAGACATGTCTGATCAGGTTTTTCACCATTTTCTGGCATAACATGCGCCTAAGTATGCCGTCCATGATGTCTTATGCGCCTAATGAATGTTAGGCGCATTGTTCGTAAAACTCGACACTTTCATATGCACCTAAAATGAGGGGGGCGTCCTAAGGGCGTTATGGAGGCGTGTCGCACCACACAAAATATCAGACACATATATGAATGTGGTTCGGTAAAAATAGGCGCATTACTGCTCTAACAGGCAGACCTAATTCAATGTGGTCTGCTTGAGCCTGAGGAGTCGAAGTGGAGCTAAATTTGCCATTAGGGCAAAAAATGTCCGTTATTTCCCATCTTACACCAGTACAATAATAAAAAGTAATTTCTGATAATTATCAAACTATATAAAATTAAATTATTTCAATTTAATAAAAAATGTTATCATATAAAATTAATATAAAAATATATAATATCCCAAACATATATAAAAGTATCTCCTATAAAATTTATTTAATTTTAATAGAATCTAAAACTAGTTTTACATTAAATTACCCACTGATGTTGTTGTTCAGATTTTACAATTTTTAATTTTTACTACATTAAATTTGAAATTTATTTTTGCTGCTCTCGCCCTTTATTTTACATACAGCGAGAGCCAGCACACCACAGGTCTTGCTGGGACCTGTGGCCCACCAAGTAAGATCACTACCATAGTTTCTATTCACTGACATGCTATTCTAATGACTTTTCTTTCATTTCCAGCCTAACTATAGTCTTTATACATGTTAGACACATTACTAATGCACCTAAGTTCCGTAATGTGCCTAACACATAGGCGAGGCGCGTCGAACTTTAGACTCCAGTTATGAACGCACAAAAAACACTTTCTTACATTCAGGAGCATTATACACTGACAACGAGACTCGACAATTCACTTCAAAGCACCTTGCTTCATACATGTCTCCCAAGGAGTTTGTTGGGCTTTCTCTGCTGTGCCCATTGTTTTTACTGACAAAATTAGTGATGGGGGTTCCGAATGGAATCTCTGACGCTGATGTGAACTAAGCCTAAAGAATGATTTTTTGTGGATTTGCTTGTAAAATTATGCAGTGAACTACAGTATTAGACATGTGGGCGTGATTTTGAAAATCTTATTAATATGCAGCAGAAAATTTCTGTGCAAAAATTAACCTGTGATGCAATATCCTGATTTCTTGAGGTGAGAAGAAATTTGAAGCAAATTCGAGTGTTGCAGGTTTTGCTACGGAAATCTGCAAAACCACAACAAAATCTGCAAGCACATATAAAAGGTTTAAAATGAAAATTATATACCTTATCGGTCCCTAGGTGTTCTCATGGCAATGATTCCACTACTAGTCTCCAGGTGTACAGCCAGTCTACAATGATGATGTTTTACATTGACACATATCTACTGCAACCAGGCATAAAATGTGGCAGTGTATAGATGAATATGAAGCATAACTTACTGTGGCCTTCACCATGTTTCTTCTGTGCACCATGGCTTGCATTACTTTCATGTGTGTGATGTGGCGCCTCAGTATGAGTTTTGGCACCCAGGTGTCGTTTAGGTCTAGATTTGGGACCCTAAAACATAAATTGGCAAACATTTCTGTAGCTCAAATTATTCATACCAATCATAACTTAATTTTAGAATGTTTTAGTAATGCAAATTAACTTTTATTTTTGCAGGACATATCACACAACTAATATATACTTCAGTTATTCTGCTATATCAGACTCATTTTTTAATTATTTTTCTTAAAGAGCTGGTAGACAAGCAGTTTTACTGCTACTGTATTACTGCTCCAACACGGGCTCCAACATTCAACTTTTCTATATTCCACAGATGTAATATACAGGGTAAGTCTAAAGTCCATAGACACCCTCTTATTTCAAAAACAAAAGGGAAAGGGACATATCTGAATACCCCAGACAGTGATGGGTGAGGGAACTATCCTGAAAATGGCCACCATCTTGAAAGCTATCTTTTTGGATCAATTACTTATAAACCATAAGAGCTAGTCAAAAGTCATCAACATTGTCCCTCATAAGCGTTTATTGGGTAAATTAAAATCCATTGGGTTATAAATAACAGTGTGTAATTGGATTAAAAACTGGCTATCGGATCGTACTCAGAGAGTGGTGGTAAATGACTCCTACTCTGAGTGGTCCCCTGTTATAAGTGGTGTGCCTCAGGGCTCAGTATTGGGTCCTCTTTTATTTAATGTATATATTAATGAGATAGTGGAAGGGATCAATAGCACAGTTTCTATTTTTGCAGATGACACCAAGCTATGTCGGGTAGTGCAATCAATGGAAGATGCTCATAATTTGCAAGCAGACCTGGACACACTGAGTCTTTGGGCATCCAATTGGCAAATGAACTTCAATTGGATAAATGTAAGGTTCTGCATCTGGGTACAAATAATCTGCAGGCATCATATGTTCTAGAGGGAGAAAAACTTGGAGAATCGCTTGTTGAGAAAGATCTGGGCGTTCTTTTAGATCATAGACTACAGCACAGCATGCAGTGTCAATCAGCAGCCTCTAAGGCAAGTGGGATATTGGCATGTGTATTAAAAGAGGCATGGACTCGTGGAACAGGGATGTAATTCTACCGCTGTATAAAGCATTGGTGCAACCTCACTTAGAATATGCTGTTCAGTTCTGGGCACCAGTTTATAGAAGAGATGTAATGGAGCTAGAGAGAGTGCAAAGACGAGTAACCAAACTTTTAAGAGGAATGGATCATCTTAGTTATGAGGAGAGGTTAGTAGAATTGAACTTATTTAATCTTGAGAAAAGACGGCTTTGGGGGGCACATGATTTATTTATATAAATATATATATAAATGGTCCCTACAAAAAGTATGGGGAAAAACTTTTCAAGTAAAGCCCCCTCAAAAGACAAGGGGACATTCCTTTCGGCTAGAGAAAAAAGGATTTAATCTCCAGAGGAGAAAAGCATTCTTCACTGTAAGAACTGTGAATCTGTGGAATAGCCTACCTGAGGAACTGGTTACAGCAGGAACAGTTGAGAGTTTCAAGAAAGGCTTAGATACCTACCTGAAACTAAAGAATATTAATGCGTACATAGCTATGTAAAATTCTGGATCCTGGCTGGTGGCGGTTCTGTGGTCAGAGATGGGGAATCCACTGGAGCAGATTGGAACTTGCTTTGTGGGTTTCAGGGCATTAACCAGTGGTGAGGCTGGGCTTAAAATCCTTGTCTCCCTCCCTTCATCCACATCTTACCCACTCTTGGTTGAACTTGATAGACACATGTATTTTTTCAACCGTACTATGTATTTATGTATATAGATTGGATCCAACACCTTAAGCTGTGTGTTTAGCACCAGGGACAAATACATTGAACATGTCAAATAGTGATTGTTGTTGTTTCAATTTTCTGTGTAGATAACTTTTGAAAAGAGATTGCAAATCTGATTGTGGCAATTGACCACTTTCCTATTGAAACAACTTGCCCTTAATCCAAAATAGCAGCTCTCAAGATGTTGGACATACCCTGTAAATGGCCTAAACGACAGGCCCCATCACCCATTATTTACTGGGGTATTCAGATATGTTATTTTCCTTTTTGTTTCTAAAATAAAAGGGTGTCCTGAGACTCTTTGACTCACTCCATATATTTTGTTACGCAGCAATTGAAACTTATGCATATGTATGCATGTTTGTGATACTAGACAAATTTGATAAGATTCTGACACACACACAAATGACAACTGCCCTGGGGGCCCTTTAGCCTCCTGCCAACCTTTACCAGAAACTGGTACAATTACCAAATAGTTTAATACCTTTTATAATAATTATTTATAGATAATAGCACAATTTACCTGTCCAGATGGTTTGCCTTTGGGTCCATTCTCACCAGGTGGCTTGCCAGAGGGTGGTGGCCTAGCGTCATTGGGTGGTGGAATATGTCCAGTCTTGGGTGGTTCTGAGCCTGATACTCCTGGAACCTGTCTGCGAATCCTGTGATGGCCATCAAAACCTTCTGGATGAGGTGGTTTAGCAGAATGATCATTTGGTGGCAGTCCTGTTACACCGTGATGAGGAAAATCAATGCCATTGGGTGGTGGACCCGAGGGTTTAGGACCCAATGGACCTTCAAGGTGCTTTTCTGTTACAAACAACAATTTTTGAAAATGTTAACGATCAAAAATAGTGCACATTTTTCTGAGCAATACAACTGATTGTTGTAGGTTGAATTCCATAAAAAAAATCCAAGAGACACCTAAAATTTACATTAAAATGGGAAGATATATTTTATGAAGCCAAATTATAATGTGAACCTTTCTTTTAACTAATGTTTGCAAAAAGTATTAAATGACACAGCAGGTAATTCTGTAATCACCTATCAAAAATGGTCTACCAAAAGGTAATTTAAAATAGAATAACTTTATTAAATGTTTTTACCCCCGGACGAAGCGCACTGCGAAAAGCGCGTTGGTGCGCATGCCTCCTTTACCCTATCTGTCTAATGTGAAGTTACTTATGAAGTCCTCTTCCTAAGGTTGGGTATACACTTATAGATACTTAACTCTATGTATTTACAACAGTATATTATGTGATTGTATTGTAGAATTAGGGGTTACCCACCTTTATATTGAACAACAATATATATTTGATGGTGTATAGTGAGGCTACGCATCTGTGTAGTTCCACTGTCATATTTTACTTGGTTTTTATGTATTTTTATAACATTTAATAAAGTTATTCTATTTTAAATTACATTTTGGTAGACCATTTTTGATAGGTGTATACATAGCTATAATAGTTGGTCTTACTTGAATTGTTCTGATATAGCCCCGGTTTTCTCATAGGTGGGTTAAGGTAATTCTGTAACTTACAGAGCAAATACATATGCATCCCATAGTGGCAAAAGAGGTTCCACTTATTCCCTTATTCTTTAAGATGCAGCAGTTTCAGAGCACTTAATGCTCATATCTGGCAGTTTACAACCTGTCTGGAAAGAGTCTGCTTAATTCATGAGCAGGTGTTAGCTCCACTCACTATTGGATAGCCCCCGCCATTCATGGTTGATTCAACATTTTGCCTTGAATAGGCAGAAACCTGTGAATAAACAATAGCTGGGCAGGGCTTGTTGTGAGTGAGCGAACTAACACCTGCTCATGAATAGGCTGAACTCCTTTTTGGAAGAACAGGCTGAAGACTGCCAGATTTGAGCATTAAATGCTCTGAATCTGCTGAATCTTACAAAATAAGGGACACAGCGCTGGAAACAGCATGTCTGTCACTAGCTTGTGCTGCTCTCAGCAAGGGTTGTATATTCTATGTGACAGGTTCCCTTTAAGAGTCAAGTATTTCCATCGTATGGCATCTAACAAAAACAAAGCCATAAAGTATAGTAATAGGAGATAGAAGGGTAAACATTCAAGGCCATATAGGTTATGTTAATCCATCCCCACTGCAGCCTATTTTTTTTTTTGGGGGGGGGAGTTTATTTAAATTCCTTAAAAGAACAAAAATGGACAGATAAATTAGGCAACTTATCAAAAATTGTAAAAAGAAATTATAGTCTCTTTTTCATATGACACAACTTACCAAAAAGATACTTTATAAGGCTGAATTTAGTGTGATGCTCTAAGTTGTTCCAATACTAACAGAGCATGATTTAAATACAAAGTTTAATGTTTTTTTCAGAAGGAACAATTAGAATAAGATGGTCTAGAAGGACTGTGGGAGTAGTTATATTACACTGTGATGATTACCTGGATGGAAATCACCACGTGGTGGTGGCTGTGAAGGAAAAGAACCAAAGGGACCTTCTGGTGGTCTTTCTGTTGCAAGCAATTTTTATCATAAGCATACAGTATTAAAGCTTTAACAAATGGAAAATTAATTTAAACTCTGTAGAAGATGAAAACTGGACAAATGATTTAGGTACTTTATCATCATTAATACACTGTTATAGATGCAAGGAACATAACTCAAATCTTTTGTGAGCCCCTTACAAACAATAGACTTATGAGAACATCCTTTTGCTGCTTATCGAGTATGAAGCGGGCTCACTCATTGAACCTGCTCCATAGGCAGTGGGTGCCAGCTGTTTTTTACAGCTGATACCCGCCACTAGCAGCAGGGATCAGGGACGACTCTGATCTCTGCTGTTTAACCTTTTCGACACAGCAGCATTTCAAATGAATATGGGATGCTGAGCGATATCCATGGCAACAGAAGCCTAATGAAGGCTTCTGTTGCTGCCTTACTGCTACTCCTACTACTTCCTGTCTATAGCAATAAGCAATTGGAACACCATCTTTGTACTCCCGTCTGTATTCTGTATAAAGTGCAGAATGGAGTACATGAGATTGTGCCTCCTAATGGTCAAGTGCCCTAACGGGACTAGGTGAGCAAATGGACAACAACAAACAAAGTTAAAAAAGTTAAAAAAAAGTAAAACAAATAGAAGTTCCGAACATCCCCCTTTGTGCGCTGTTTTGTCATTTCAAGTGCACAAATTATTGGAATAAAAAGTGACCAATAAGTGGCATGTATCCCAAAATGGTACCACTAAAAAGTGCACTTCAGCACACAGAAAATGAGCCCTCACTCAGGTCCATAAATGGAAAAACAAACAGGTTATTGTCTCAGAAACCCTACACATTTGGTATCCCCAAAATCATACCAACCTGCAGAATACAAATAACATGTCAATTATACCCAGCCTTGAACTCCATAAAAATGAAACCCCTGCAAAAATGGTACAATTAACTTTTTTTTCACATTTCACCTCATAGAATTTTGGGGGGTTTCACCAATACATTATTTGGTATGGTCAATGGCACAATTAAAAAATACATCTTGTTCACAAAAAAACAAGCACTTATATGACTATGTTGACTGAAAAAAAAAAAGTTATTGCTTTTGGAAGATGGGGAAGAAAAATTAACCTGACAAAAAAGGCTTAACATGGTTAAAATTAGGGGCACAAAGGCATGATTACCTTGATGGAAATTGCCAGGGGGTGGTGGATATGAAGGATTAGGACCAGGTGGACCTCCAGGGCGTTTTTCTGTTACAAAAAACAAACAACAATTTTTAATGTTTTACATAAATGTACATATTGCATATTTTGCTGTACAATGCATTGTTTACACATATGTTGCCATATATAATTTAGATTTTAATGAGAGCAGATACAACTGTAAAACACAAAATTATATTTTAAGCCTTTTTTCTAAATATTCTCACCAGAAAATAATACAATATATATGCAGGTAACTGTATAAATTACAAAGCAAACAAATTTAGATTATATGGTAGCAAATATATATCCAACAAGCAAGCTCAGAGAGGTCCACCAGGAGCCAGTCAATCCTCTGGTGGGTTCTGAGCTCCAGCGCACCTTTTCAACTTTCTGCATGTCCTTGGGATGCACATACAATTGAAAACCATGGTAAAGCAGGAAGCCCTCTGCCCCGCTGACAACTGACCACAGACAGCGTAGTGTAGTGATGTTGTCAAACTGCCTGCATCGATACCTCTCCTAGGCCGCAAGCCCAAGACAGCGTGCCTTAGGCTTGCAGATTACAAGATACTGGGATCAGAATCCCATGTAGGCAGCGTGATAATGTTATTTTGCTCATGCCAGATGCAAGCCAGAGGAGTGAGCTGTTCAACAGGGAAATGGGGGAGAGGGGAGTTTCATTTCATTTTTTTTATTTTCAATTAAAAGAAAGAGGACTTTATTACATATGGAGGGACTACCTACCAACTGTCGGGCCTGTATTACCTACCTACATAATCTGATGCCTATATGCCTACCTAAATAGGGGCCTATTTACTTAAAGATAATTACCTTGATAACTGGTGCAGAACCCAACTAGACAAGAAAAAAAGTGAGTCTGGAAACTACAGACCTGTAAGTTTAACCTCTCTTGTAGGTAAATTGTTTGAAGGTTTTCTAAGAGATACTATCTCGGAGTATCTCAGTTAAAGTAAATGTAGAACTCCCTATTCGCATGGGTTTGATAAAGTTTAGTCCTGTCAAACTAATCTCATCAGCTTCTATGTGGAAGTTAGTTCTATACTGGATCACAGTGAGTCACTGGATTTCATATATCTGAATTTTCTAATTTAGAATTTGGATCCCTGTCACTAGTGGGGTACCAGAAAGGTCAGTATTCGGCCTGATTATCTTTAATATATTTATTAATGACCAAAAAGAAGAATTACACAGTAGAATATCAATCTTTGCAGATGATACTAAACTGTGTAAAATAATAAACAGAAAAGAGGACAGTGAACAGTCACAAAGGGATTTGGATATTTTGGAGGCCTGGGAGTAGATGCAGTAGATTAGGTTTAACATGGATAAATGAAAGGTTATGGAAATGGGAAACACATGCAAGCGTGGAATTTTCAAAGAGGAAACAATATGTTCTCAATGTGGACACTGGTTGCGGAGCACATACTTTCGTGTGGACGTTCCCTAAGGTTATGTTTACATGGCGTTTTTCAGTCTGAAAAAATGGATTGAAAAGCACTGCGTAAAACATATCCAAAGACATACCCAAAGTGTGGTGCATGGTTGGATGCACCCTACAGTTTTAAAAAGGGTGTCGTGTCTGCTGCATAAAACGGATCAAGAATTGACATGTGAAGTCTTTAAACGGCTCTAAAAGATACATCAGAAATACACATGTAGAACACGCACTGGCATTCAGATGTCTGAAGGCTGATGCTTGTTTTACATTGAAACTAATGTCAATCACACTGCACATTGTTAGATGCGTGTTTGGGTCCTTTTTGGGTCCGAAACACGGACCCAAACATGCATCTAAAATGCGCAGTGTGAAAAAATAAAATCATGGGGTGCATCAAAAGAGGCTTAGATGCACATGATGAGAACATTATTCTTTAATTATATAAATCCATCTTCAAACCACACATGCAATATTGTGAATTGTTTTACACATCAGTGCACAAGAAAGACATTTTAGAGTTTGATCAGGTTCAAGGATGAGCAATAAAAATAATAAATGAACTGGATGAATTATAATATTTAGGAATATTATAATATTTATAATATTATAATATTTATAATATTAGCAAAATTAGGGTTATTTAATTTAGAGAGAACACAGTTTGGGGTGACCTAATAAATATGTATAAAATAGTGTAAATAGTATAAATAGTGGCGTAGCAACAGGGGTCATAGTTGTTGCAGGCCCCCCTCATCAGACAGCTGCATCGATGAGTCAATGCATCGATGGGTCATAGCTGCTAAGCCCTTGGCAGCTATGTTACAGGCAGCCGGAAGTAGGCCTGACGCCTATGGCGTCAGGCCATAGGCTTACGGCCTAGTAAATGCCGAATAAGGCGACATGAGGACCTCATGCTGCCCACTAGGAACTCAAAGAAGAAGTCGGAAGGGGAATGGAGAGGTGAGTACTATTTTTTTATGTATAATAGGCCTTGTATCCATACCTACCATACCTACTGGGTCCCTCATATGCCTGCCTACTTGGAACATCATATACCTACCTATTGGGGCCCTCATATACCTACCTACTGGAGCCCTTATATATCTCATATGCCTACTTATATGGGGCCCTCATATAACTACCAGGGCTCTCATATACCTACCTACTGGGACCCTTACACACCTACATGCTGGGACCCTGTATCAATACCTACCATACCTACTGGGAACCTCATATATCTACCTTCTCGGGCCATGTACCCATACCTATCTACTGGGGCCCTCATATACCTACCTACTTGGGCCCTCATATACCTACCTACTGAGGCCCTCATATACCTACCTACTGAGGCCTCCATATACCTACCTTCTGCGGCCCTTAAATACCTATATACTGAGTCCCTGTTCCCATATCTACCTTCTGGGGCCCTTATATAGCTACCTACTGGGGCCATTATCTACCTACTTACTGAGGTGGCCTATGTTGTAACCTGTAATGGGTGGCTATATACCTTCCTTCATACTGAGGGGCATATAAAGGTGGGAACTGTTAGAGAAGTGCTCGAAAAGTGAGAAGTCTAAAATGTTTTTATGGTAAATTCTGCAGGGATGAGTTGTGGCCAGGAGAAAACGTTGTGATGGTCATGAGTGGATGGAGAAGAAAAGGGAAAGTGAACTACTTTCATCAGAGAAGACATCACGGTGGTCTGGGCCAGATGGAGAAGAAAAAGTAAAGTGAACAACTCAGAAAAGATATCACTGGGTGTAACTGCCTTTAAATCACTAATATGTGTTAGAGCACCTATATACAACTGTTGTCTACCACTACATTGTCACTGAATGGCAGGTATATTGGTCTTAGTCATAGTTGCCAACTTTTGAAATTGAAAAAGCAGGAGACTGTAGTGGGCGGCGCGCGTAGTGCACCGCAACAAAAATTTGCATGACCACGCCCATCTTGTCGGTGTGCCACACCCCTTCAAAAAGTCACACCCACGCCACCTAATTGCATAACGGCTTTGGAAGAAAGCCAGGTAGATGCCGTTATAGCCAGGTAGTAGCCCCCCCATAACCAGGTAGTGCCCCTTACAGGCAGATAGATGCCCCCTTGTAGGCAAGTAGATGCCCCCTTGTAGCCAAGTAGATGCCCCTTTGTAGCCAAGTAGATGCCCCCCTCTGTAGCCAAGTAGATGCCCCCTCTGTAAGCCAGGTAGATGCCCCCCTTTGTTAGCCGGGTAGATGCCCCCTTTGTTAGCCAGGTAGATGCCCCCTTTGTTTCCAGGTAGATGCCCCCTTTGTTAGCCGGGTTTGATGCGCCCCTTTGTTAGCCAGGTAGATGCCCCCCTTTTTTTCCAGGTAGATGCCCCCTTTGTTAGCCAGGTAGTGCCCCCTATGTTGCCAGGTAGTGCCCCCATTGTTAGCCAGGGAGTGCCCCCATTGTTAGCCAGGTAGATGCCCCGTTGGTAGTCAGGTAGATGCCCCCTTTGTAGTCAGGTAGATGCCCCCTCTGTTGCCAGGTAGATGCCCCCTCTGTTGCCAGGTAGGGTCCCCTCTGTTGTCAGGTAGTTGCCCCCATTGTAGCCAGGTAGATGTCCCCTCTGTTGCCAGCTAGATGCCCCCATTGTAGTCAGGTAGTTGCCCCCATTGTAGCCAGGTAGAGCCCCCTTATAGCTAATAAAAATAAAATAATACAAGTCACCCACCTCACCAGGCTCCTGCAGCACGGCCGCTCCGGACGATCTCCTCAGCGACGCAGGGGAGTGAGTGCAGCCGCGCGTCACTTCCCCTGCGCCGCTGACCTGTATGTACGGCGCGCACCGGCGCTGTACATACAGGGGGAGGAGGGAGGAGGGAGCGATCCCTCCTGCCTCCTCCCTGCACAGCGAGACTCCGGGCAGATGAAGCGAGCGCCGCGGCCGCTTCACCCGCCTGTGGGAACGGCCCGGCAGCGCCAGAGTAGCGCACCAGTGCTACTCTGTCGCCGCGGTCAGTTAAAGAGCCCCCGCTGCCTGCTGGCGGCGCTAGCTTCGCCAACTCTGCCGGGATGGCGGGGGGGGGGGGGGGGACCCCAAATAGCGGGACCCCCCCGCCAAAAACGGGAGAGTTGGCATGTATGGTCTTAGTGTAATAGTTTATATTTAATAACAATACAGTAGGGAACCTGTTGTTAAAAGTAGCGGTCCACAGCCATTGTCTTAGGAGAGGGGGTGGCAAGCTGAAGCTTTGTACCTGGGCCCAAAAGCCTTTAGCTATGCCCCTGTGTATAAATATATTAATAGACAATATAGAGATCTCTCTCATGATCTATTTATATTCAGGACTGTATCTAGAATAAGGGGCATTTTCTATGTGTAGAAAGAAGGTTTCTACATAAATATAGAAGATAATCCTTACTGTAAGAGCAGTGAGACTGTGGAACTCTCTGCCAATGGAAATTGTCACAGTAAAGTCACTAAGTTCAAAATTGTCCTTGCAGCATTTCTAGACTGCTGTGATAAAACAAATTATAATGACTAGAATTTTGGAGAAGGGTTGTTGATCTAAGTATGTATTCTAATTGTTAAATTGACTTTTTCCCTTAAATGAGGACAATTGACTTCTACTTCATCGGGTTTTTGTCTTTACCTGAATCAGCTCTATAGGATTATAGGCTGAACTGGATGGCTATATGACTTTTTCACCTTATAAACTATGCAACCTACCTATTAGGGGATCTATGTACTTACCTAATTAATGTGGGGCCTATATATCTGCCTTATGGGTGGCCTAAATTTCTACCTTCATATCAAATGGGTGGCCTATATACCTACCTAATGGGCCGGCCTATATGCCTATCAATCTACCTAATGAGGGGGATATATACATACTCACCTTCCTATCTACTTAATGGGTGGACTTTAGACCTACTTGCTTTTTGATGAACCTTTATACCTACCTAAAGTGAAGTCTATATACCCTCCTAATGGCGAGGGTATATACCTATCCCCCTACCTAATGAGGGGATATATACATACCTTCCTACCTACCTACCTAATAAGTGGCCTATATACCTACTTACTTTTTTATAATCCTATACACCTACCTAAAGGTGAGCCTATATACCTACCTACCTAATGGGACCTATATACCTACATTATTTGGTGCCTAGATACCTATCTACCTAATCAGGGCCTACTAACCTTTCTATCTACCTTATAAGGGGCCTAGCTAAAGTTGATAGCTAGTATCCTCCCTGTATAGAACAAGCTCAGCTTTTGAGCCTGTTCCATACCACTTTCGCAACATAATGATGTTCATCAAAAGTTGGGAACGGGTTATTTTTCCTCTATATAAACAATACTTTCATGATATAACCACTGTCTATGACTAACTTTGCAGGTGAATTCAAGACAATAAACAGGTCTTCCTATGACCATTTATGTGATTGGCCATATTATTACTAGATGTGGTATAAGCTTTAGCACTCATACTCCTGAACTTTGTTCACATCTTGTAGAGGAATATGCGGTCTCTACTGTATTTCTGTATGCCTCTGTTTTCATAATGTTTTTGAGCAGTTGGATTTTCTACAACTTCACTAGAACAAAATGTTTGCACACTCCATACGATTTTATATGTAATGCTTCTAGGAGAGAATATCTCAAGATATAATGGAATGTGCACAAAATCACATAGGACAAATGCTACTTTAAATTAGTGAGCAGCAGAGCTCTCATGTACTGTTTTAGAGGCTCTGGGCAAACAGTTCTGCAGTGTGCACGGGCCCTTAAAAATGAAGAATCTTCATTATCATTATTTGTATCAGTAATAATACAACTTTATGAGAACATCCATCTATACCATCTACAAGTGAAAAGACTCTTACCAGGTTTGCCAACTGGACCAGCGAGTGCTTGAACCACTAGGGCAAGGATGACGAGGTACTTCATGTTTGCGTACAGCTTCTAAATACACTTTCCTGAAGAGAAGGAACGGAGCTGCATGAGATAACAACAGCATCTCGGTCTGTATATAAAGTCCTTCTTCAGACCCTCCCCTTCTAAACAGGGTTTTCTGATTTGTAGGTGCAGGTGACCTAAGAGCATGAGTCTGCAAAAATCATTTTTGTGAGAAGAACAAATGCACTGACGAGAAGGGTCATGTGAGTGACTATAGCATATTGTCTAGGAATTCAAGCAGAAACATGACACTATTCATATTTACTGCTGCATCTATGTGGCATGGTATTGAATTGCTTCTTCATGAATATCAGGATTTTTTGGTGCTGTTTGTCAGGTGATCTATAGCTACAACCCAAACGTAATCATTTTATAAAACTGAACTTAAAAGTGTAATGTTTGTGGCAGTGTTTTATTTATTTCTACTTTAGTCAAAACCAACGTAAAACTCTTAACTGCTGCAATATTTCAGTAACTCATCATGTTCTTTTTTAGTATACTGTAAGTTCAGTATGTAAACTGCATATAATTAATCATTTCGATTTTTTATTTTGCTTGTACAGCATCATGTGTTTCTCATGTGAAAGCAGTCATGCAAAAAACACATTGGGGTAAGAACAAGATGGTGCTTATGAGAATCTAGAAATTTCTAGGGGTTTTCTCACCTTTCTGTTTCACTGTGTCACAAGCAACTTTACACTCACTTCTCTTTGTTAGGCTGTGGGTGGTTCTATAGCAGTGATTAACATATTTACTTAAATTGTAAAGTGCTGCAGAATATGTTGGAGCTATATAAAGATTTATTATTATGATTATTAACTTCTCTATAACTAGCTGAGACATTACAAAGACATAAGTGCAGGAGATTAAATCTTTAGTTAATAAAGCTACAAGTGCTCAGAGGAATTAAAACATTTTCTTATGTGTAAACCAAAGCAAATCTCGTTAGAGATAAAGAGACTGCTCAGAGTGAGCTAGGTCCATGGTGACATTACTTCCTGCTCTGTCTAATCAGGAAAGATGGACATAACCAGTGAAAACTGTGTGCACGCTGGTTATCTTATGACCAAGGTAAAATCACAAAACTAATGTCTTTAGAAAAAGATTTCAATAACCTGTCCCTACATGTTGAAAGCTAATCTATGTAGTGAGAAAACCCTATTAAACCCTTACCGACATATGATATATGAGTACAAATAAAGTGCCAGTAAGGGGCTTTGTAGCGGGATCGTGGTGCTGTTTAACCCGTGTATGGTGCGGTGTCTAAATTAATGAGAAATGTTGCTGCACACCATTTCTCACCCCCGATCGCTTAATATGGCACTGGAAGACTTGTGAAGGCTTCCATCGCCTTCAGGCAGAAAGTAGTAAATCCACCATCGTTGTACACCCTAACGCCTTGTCTATACAATGCATTGGGCTGTATAGAAGATCATGCCCCCTAGTGGTGAAACATCATAGGGGGATTCAAAGCTACAGGAAAAATGAACCAAAAAAATATGTTTCAGAGTATAAAAAAGTGTAAAAAAAAATAAAAAATATTAAAAGTTCAAATCATCTCTTTTGCCATTTACAAATAAAAAAATCAAACAATATAAAAGTTACACATATTTGGTATAGCAGCATCCGAAAAAGTCCAGTCTATTAAAATATAACATAATTTATCCCATACGCTGAACACCATAAAAGAAAAAAAATCCAAACACCAAGATTGTGTTTTTTTTGTTCATATCATATCCCCCACCAAAAAATGTTTGTCACGGTTCACGCCGCGGTTCCCTGCCTTGGGCCGTCGGCGTGTCGTGCCTTCCTGTGCTTACCTGTCCTGTCCTGTTCTGTTGCTTTCTGGGGTCCTGTGTGTGCTTATTCCTCTTAGGGCGCACGCGCTGCAGCTTCCTTTTTTATAGGTTACTTTCTCTGTCTACTTCTCTTTACCCTTTTACCCTGCCTATAAAAGGAAGTTCCTGCCTCTGCTCTGGGTCAGTT